>LPNX010426930.1:0-41854 GCA_001517045.1 Pseudotsuga menziesii | reverse complement strand
TACCTCAACGTACCCAAGTCCCTTGTTTCAAAAAGTGGTGTCCCCATCCTCGTCCTTGTCCCCGTCCCCGTACCCAAGTTTCCTGGCAACTTAGGAAAAATGAGAGCAAACCCCAAGGGGGGTGAATTTGCCAAGTGTTGGAGCTTTCTGAGATGATTGGGGGCGAACTAGATTGAAATAGAGTTTGTAGGCACCACCTCTAACAAGGTAGGTCACCCCCCTCTTTTTGTGACACATATACAACAAGAGGTGAGCTTTTTCATGGATAAATGTGCCCCTCTAAGGAGAAATTCCACCCCTCATGGATTTGATTGGAATCAAGCCGATTTGATCTTGATTTGGTCTCCAATTACACTCAACCTCATCCCGAGTTAACTCAAAACATGTTTGGGACAAGTTCCCATTGTTTTAGGGATGTGTTTTTTCTCCATATTTTCCCTTTTTCTAATTTTTTATTCACTTTTTGCCTTTTTCGGAGAGAATTTCACTTAAGTGATAAATAATCACTTACAACTTAGGAAAAATGGGTTTTGGGTATAGTGGGTGATCAGAGTTTGAAAACGAGCACTCCCATGGCAAATTTGGCTCCCTAGGCCCACTTTTATGACCTTTTTAAAATTTTACAATTAAAAAACACCTTATTGATGATTTTATTAAAAAACTGAAAATTAAAAAATCCTAGGGGGGACTTAGTGTATGTTCACAAGACTTTGGGATTATGATTAACATGGTATAATACATAGACTCTAGGCTTTAATAACCCTCCCAAGGCATAATCACCAACTTCACCATCTTGGCTTTGGAGGATTTTGAATGAAAGACTTGAAAATTATATGTCGCTTAAAAAATGTCATATAACTAACGAGGGAAAAAACACTCAAGGATGATGACTTTGATGACCAAGTCCTAAGAAGGCCAAGCCTTTTACATAAGAAACCATCATGCTATGTCATTTATTACAATTCCCCCAAGGGGGTGTGAACATGCGAAAAAGGGACCACAACTGGCCTTGATGAAACCATGGAACTTTCGAGCACTAAGTAAGAACAATTGATTTGTTCCGATCCTTGGTGGCTCACTTGAAAAATCTCCTAAGTGCAACTTAGTGGATAACATAGTGTTTAGTGAAAAATTGATGGTCTCAAAGGAGTTGCAAGGCTTTATCAACTTGTTGTACATGGGCATCCCAAGTTTTATTGGAAATCAAGATGTCATTAAAGAAAACCACCACAAAAACACAAAGATATGGCCTCAATTTTATTCACAAAGCTCTGAAAGGTAGAGGTGGCATTACAAAGTCCAAAGGGCATATCTTCATAATGGCCTTCATGTGTGTAGAAAGTTGTTTGCAAAATATTGGCCTCTCACATCCTAATTTGGGGGTATCTTGAACAAAGGTCGAGTTTGGTGAAAATTTTGGCACCATGGAGCTCATCCAGAAGATTATCAATGATTGGGATGGGAAATTAATCTTTGATGGTCAACTTATTGTGTCCACAAAAATCAGGATACATGCACCAATTGCCTTCTTTCGTTAAAACCACGGCCGTTGGGGATGCATACGTGTTATAGTGCTGGGACAAATGACTCCTGCCTCTAGTAGATCTTGAATGATCTTTTCAGTTTCATTATTTTGTACAAATGGATGCCTATATGGCCATACATTTGATGGTTGATTGCTTGGAATTAAGGGAATACCATGATCATCCTCTCCTTTAGATGGGGGTAAGTCCTTTGGTGTCTCAAAGACCTACTGATGTTTGTCCAAAACCTTTTGCAAGTTAGGATGGATTTTTGGTGTAGTGGTATCAAAACTCTTTCTTGGGCCGAGAAGGGGAAGAATTTAATCCTAGGGTTTGGCTCCTTAAATGAGTCATCGTGGCATTTTTGTTGCGAATTTTTTTCTGCGAAGTTTCAAGATTCAAAATTATTAGGTTACAAAAAGTACATACAGAAGTAACATGTGTCAAAACTTCAGCTTCTGGGTTGCATAGCGTTTAGAGCTATACTCTTTGTAGGTTAGGGGTTTTGACTAACCCAAAAACTAGCCTTAAATAGGTGTCTTGGGTAATTTGTTATATCTAAAGTTGGAAAGATCCTAATTGAGCGCCACTAGTTACATTGGAACGAAGACATATCAAAGTGTTTTTGGTACAAATTTCATAATTCAAACTTGATTATTGGACACATGGGAAGGCCATACATGTTTGCTCTTTTAAGAAGGCCAAATCAACAAGTTTTGGGAAAATTGTTAGTTTTGTACCTAGGGAAGTGTTCCCCTAAGTGACTTTAGCCTTGGTCACTTGGAGAGAGGAAATAAAGTGACCCTTGCATTAAATGACTAACGTGACATTTAATTTGACTTTAGAGTATAAAGTCAGTTTTTGATAAATTTAAGTGGGTGAGTGAAATTAATATTTTAGAAATAAAATATGAGCAATTAATTTCAAGCGTAGATCTAATCCAATCTCAGCCTTTGGATTAGATGTTTCTTCACCTACCTAGGGTTACGAGCAAAAAGCAAGGGAAAGGCCATTTGCATTCATTCTTGTGAGAAGAATGAAGAGGAGAGAGTTGAAGGAGAGTGTGGGCACAAATTTTGAGACACCAAGCTGAGAGTGATTTTTAGTGGGCACAAAAATTGAGGACATTAACTGCTGGCACATATTTTGAGGAGTATACGACCTCATTTATTGCAGGCATAGAAATTGAGGGTACAACCAACATTAATTGTGTGCACAGAAATCAAGGAGTATGACCTCATTAATTGCAGGCACAATTTTTGAGAAGTACAGTGGCATTTATTGCAGTCCGTACAGTATGGATTTGGCACAATTTTTGAGGGCAAATTTTGGCGTGAAGTTCGAGGAAAGGATAGGCTCACATTTTGAGGTTGCTAACATAGATTTTTGGGCACAGTTTTTGAGGTCTGTACGACATCATTTAATGTTGTCCATACTGTACGGATTTTGTGCAGTGCTGGGCACAGAAATCGAGGGCAGAAATTTTCTCTTTCTGCACAGAAATCGAATCTGAGTTTTGCTGCTATTTTGGCACATTTTTCGAGAAAAATATTGCACAGAAATTGATGCAGCGCTTGCACGGAAAATGAGGCAGCCTGCTGGGTTGAGATAAGTTGGATTTTGACTGTAAATGAATGTCTGATTTTTTTCTGAAGAAATAATAAAACTCTCTCTCTCTCTGACTGGTTTTCCCTTGGTGGGTTTTTCCAGGGCTAGGCCAAAAATTCCTGAGTATTATGTGTTGAATGGGGTGCTGATTATTTATTTTCTGTCAGTGAAAAAGTGATGTTATAACAGTGTTTTAAGTCTGAAAATTTTATGTTTATTTCCAGGCATTTATTTTTTTGAGAATGAAATAAACTGTGACAAATTTTACTTATAAACCGGAGGCTGAAAACTTGAAAAAAATCTTCAAATGAGTCATCGTGGCATTTTTGCTGCAATTTTTTTTCTGCGAAGTTTCAGGATTCAAAATTTTTAGGTTACAAAAAGTACATACAGAAGTAACATGTATCGAAACTTCAGCGTTTGGGCCGTATAGCGTTTAGAGCTATACTCTTTGTAGGTTAGGGGTTTTGACTAACCCAAAAACTAGCTTTAAATAGGTGTCTTGGGGTAATTTGTTATATCTAAAGTTGGAAAGATCCTAATTGAGTGCCACTAGTTACATTGGAACGAAGACATATCAGAGTGTTTCTTGTACAAATTTCATAATTCAAACTTGATTATTCAAAACATGGGAATGCCATACATGTTCGCTCTTTTAAGAAGGCCAAATCAACAAGTTTTGGGAAAATTACCCTATTTTTTTCTTGACACATCATAATTCAATAAAGCCTGTGACATTGCAGTGTAGACATTTAGGAATACAAAACAAAATTTCAAACTCAGAGGTTCAAAAATTTTATAGTTACAAAACCTTCAAGTTCAGCTTGTAGGACTGTCTCCAAATTAGAGTTTCAGCCTCAAACCCTACCTTGAAAGGTAAGTTATTTTTTGGTGATTGTAGAGCTCTTTCTATGGTTTGTGAGCTCCTAAATTAAAAAAAATAGAGATGTGTTCCAACATCTTTAGTGGGTAAACCTACGGTTGGGGTAGCGTACACATAGAAAATATAAGTGGTACTAAGTCACATTGTTGGGCACCCTTGTAATCTTTGTTGGTATCCCTTCAAGTAGTACTGCATCAGAAAACACCTGTTTACGAAATGTCACTTCCATGTGTTGTCCGCCGAATGCACACCAGCTGCATAAATCTAATGAAAGCTGTCTCCTCACTTGAGAAAGTGGGAGAGGCGTGGCCTTGGGGGCAAGCACAGAGCCAAGTACTGTCACCTACTCTTAGCTCCTTCGTTTAGGCTAACTTCTAACGAAGCCAAGGGGGGTAGTCCCTAACAAAGAGTTTCTATGGCTCAATGTTTTAAATGTTTTTTGTATGTGGTGATGCAAATGGGTTTTTTTTAGGAGTTTGTTGATGGGAAGATCATAGATTTAAGATTAAAATAATACAAAGATATGCTTGCAATATATTAAATAAAACACAACACTGATTAAATTAAGCAAAAGCATCCATAATGAAATAATATTTGAACAAGTACACTTCAGATAAAAAAATAGAATAAGCACAAGACCAGTGTCCTTATCCAACGGGCAACGAAGTCAAGAATTGTAATGCTGGGATGCTTGATACAAGAGTTCAGTGTTTTTGAGATCGTTTTGCAAGTGCTCTTTGTAAATTTTAGCAAGTTTTAGTGATCTTTGATTATTATGGCTAAGAACACAAGGTATCAATCGGAAGATATACCTTCAGTGGCTCCTCTCAATGACATGTTGGATCGTCCAGTATTCTAGGCTAGGTGTCCGGAGGATTTAACCAGCGAGCTAGAACCCTATGACAACGGTGATTTCCGACGTCACTAGCAAGAATTTGCCCACTACCTCAGTATTTATCGACAACGTCGGTTCGTTGGTTATGGGGTGAAAGTTTTATTAATGTTTTCACTTGTCTGATTAACAAATCCAACCACCGTTCTGGGTACGAATCCAACTTTTTAGGGTCGGTAGAGCATACTTGGTGGCGGAAAGCAACGAAGTAAATTTTAGAAAGGGGAGTGTGAGTTGCAAATTTTAAGTTAGGAGCACACAGTTCAACTCTACGACAGAGAGCGCTCTTGACTTCGTCTTATGACGGAAGTTCAAGAGACTTTAACTATTCTATATGCCTAATGCAAGGAAAATGCAAATCTAACTATGCTCTCCAACAGAGAGTGCTCTTGACTTGGGTTATGGCAAGTTCAAGAGACTTTGGTTTATTTTAAGAAACAATCATATTGTAAATATGAAACCACGTGATAGCTCAAAAAATTGTAAAACAATGATTAAAATGCTAATAATGAACTAAACTAGCAATCACTATTCTAAGCAAAATGAAACTAAGCTACTAGCAGAAATAAACTAAACTAAGAGGAAGCGAACCACTCAAAGGACAATGCAAGACTTCCCCAAATGGGGGAAGTTGGGTGTGGGGAATTAAAGACCCCACTCACGAAACTTTTATTAAACTGTTACAATCTTTTGGATTTTCGACCTTTGAAAAAAAAACTTGAAAAGTTAAAATAGAAGAAGCCTTAATGGCTTTTACAAAAGGAGAGTGATGGTTCACAACTTCTTGGTTTTGCAATCTTGGTTTCTTCTTCAAGTTTTCTTGCTTCTTATCTTTTATAGATTTCTTCTTTGATCACCTAAGGCACAACAAAGCTCATAGACCCGTTATTGTCAATCAAATCAAAGAAATAAACTGGAACTAGCTAACTTAATGCAAGTCCTAGACTTTGAAAATTGAGATCTATATGCAAGGAAGCAAACTAGTCTATATGCCAAATCAACTTCTAGATGCAAGTTTTGAACTTCCAAATTTTTCTTTAATCTTTTTCGAAAATGAAACTAAATGCAAAACAACTAAGAGTTATGAGGAGAAAAATAGGAAGGAAAATGGAGCGAAAGGGAGCAAAGAGGGAAGCGAACTAAGGTTGCAAAAAGAAGAAAGAAAAGGGCTGCAAAAGTTGAGAAAAGGGGGGCAACAAACAATGTAATGAAGGCTGCAAACAAAGGTAAATGGGAGAGATCAAATAGTAAAAGAAAGGGGCAGCCCACAGTGAGGAAAATGATTGAAAAATGGGGCAGTGAATAGAGAAGAGGAGGACAAGCCAAACAAGGCAAGAAAGAAGAAGCCAAAGGGTGGATAAATGGAGTTTAGGGCTTCTTGTAGTAACTAGTAACCAAAAGAACGTTTTTATCTTGTGGATGGAACACAAGAGAGAGAGCTGCTCCCAACTTTATTTTTTGTAGCAAAAGATAACGAGCCTTGTAGGTCCTGCAGTCACAAAATGTTAAACTCAACAATGGTTGTTTGAAGCTTGGGATAGAAGCAGCTGAGCTCGCACCCTTCTACAATTGGTGAAGCCTGATAACACACAAACGCTCAATACAATAAGTGAGATCAAAAAATCATATGCTAGATGCTAGGAAAATCAAATCCAGATCAACATTTCGTATTACTGACTACTCATGTCCATCAAGATATTAATCTACTTTGCATAAATAACCAAATTGAGACAACAAATGGCTATTCTACTGTGCCAACAATGGCCTTCTTGAGTTGGCAAATTGATTAAACACATATAAGTATTGAAAGAGAGGAGTTAGAGACAATATCACCTCAACCATGAAGAATTCACCACAATCAAAAGCCCATAGACCTCCAATGTCGAATATCTTTATTAACAATTCCAAAGCAAATGCTGATACAATTTTCTCAGAGTAACTCTACCACAAAAGATCCATGCTCAAGAAGGAGGCAATGCCATCCTTTTATAACAAAACTAAGCTAACCTACAGCCTAAATCAAATCGGCAATGAGGAGAGCCAATAACAATCAAGATCCAATCAACTCCATGTTACAATAGGCTAGAGTACGAATCCCTTCAATAGGCAGGTCGAGTTGCAATGAATGGGATGGGGAGGTGGCCTCCACCTTGGAAAAGGCGCCCCCCATCAACTTCTTGGAAATATCACCACCCAATACGACAGCTCTAAGTGCATACACGTGAACCAAATGGATCTACGTGAGTCCTTGTGGGAGATCGAGCTTTAATTGAAGGGAGCCGTGATTTGCTGAAGTGAAATCAAACTGATGATTGGAGGAGCCGTGATTGAGTTGATGGCCATAACCTAAGGGAAGAGCCCACCAAATCCACGCGTGAGCTTTAACCTTCCCTTTAAAACAATTCGTAACCATATGTCACGCCATACATTAATGCTATGGTTTAATCCTCATGTGGAGAGGGATCCACTCTTGGTTAGCGTAATTTCCTCATGTGGTCTAGCGTGAGTCCAAGTGGTTGACATCACTTAGCCTCCACCACATTTGTTTGCACTTGGTCACATCATCACATGGTTTAAATTATAATGCGTAGGGAGTCCACATTTAACACCACGCTAGCCTTGATACATCCATGCTAACGCTATCCCATTCACCATACGTCACCTCCTTCATACATTAAATCGACTTCACACCTTTTTTATCCAAAGTTTGGATGCTTATTATAATTTAAAAGGATCGCATGAGTTACTTGGACCATATGCCATGTCACCCTTTACCATTAAAGTATAATTATTTGACTTTCTAACTATTTTGACCAAGTGCCAAAATGTCCATTTTTAGCATTAAAATGCCATCTTGATGCATTTTTAGTCAAATACTGCCTCACAGGGTGCTCTAGCTGCCTGATTGATGGTGAAAGTGGGCCCTAGGGTAAAGATGCTGCTCCGGGCTTGAAAATGAGCCCAATCATGTCGAAAACGGACTCCAGATCTCAGTTTATTACATTTTGAAGTTTCTCATTTAAACCATTAAAAAATGGCTTAAAAAACAGAGCAAATTATTTTTTCTTGGAATTAAACGAAACTCTAGGGGGACCTAGTACATGTTCATACACTGACACGAAGGCTCTAATAACCTCCCAAGGCCGAAACATCAAGACAACTACCCCAGCTTTGGAGGAGCGAGTGAAAATCTTAGAAATTATTGGTCGTTTGTTCAACAACCAATAATAACCAAGGGAAAAAACACTTTGGGCTAGTTGGCTTGATGCCCAAGTCCGGGAAGCCGAGCCTTCTATAAAAATTTAAATGTTGGGACATTTTTTACAATCTCCCCAAGGGGGTATGAACATGTATTATACAAAAAATAAACAGTTCAGCCAAAAACTGGTTGACTCTGAACTTCTGAACTTTGGAGATGAGCATTCATAATGCTTGATAACTGGCGGCTCAATAGGAAGTTCAACTATTGTACAAAATAGTTGGTAACGCCATGTACCTTGGGGTGTATCGAAATTCCCCTAGGTATGCTTGGAACCATCTTTAGATAAACTAATCAGCTGTCTTGTCACTATAGTACATCAAGAACAACTCTCGAGGAGATCACTCTCTAGCACCCAAGTATTCGAGTAGTACAACTAAGGGCACGATCAAGCCTCCTTAGATAGTGCCTTGAGATGTTGAGTACTATTGTTGGACCCCACACATATATTAAAGAGCTACAACACTTGATGCTCCCTTGTCTTCCCCCTTGTAAACCTCACCCTTCCCTAACCATCCCACAGTTGATGATCCTCTTACTTGTAGACCACCTTGCAAGACATCATACAACATGAACACCCGCTCTAATGCCACAAAGATCGACACTTTGGAAGAACAATACAAGGCTCTTTAGGCAAAAATACAAGAAAATGGTGCTTTATATACATGATAGATTCAATAACCATGGGAGGAAGTAAGAAACCTAGATTAGAAGTTGGATAAAAAAGCACTAGCTCGGTTGTCAGCTTGAGGCATCTTAGAAGAAATCCCTTGGAATACACAACATTGTGAGCCACGCTAGGAAGAAACATCTCACTCGGGACTATTTAGCCATCAACAACCCCCATTGGGTCCTTGTTATCACATATATAGTAGCCAGGCTACCATATTCTATTTTTCAGACACAGTACATTTTTCAGCCAGATCTCTTACATATGAGATGCTGAGATGAGCAGTTTTGACGGATCGTTATTGTATTAGTGGACTATTGTACTCTCCCATGTTAGGACTGAATCTCAGGACACTCATATTTGAGGGCTGATGTAGGCATTTAGTCATTGCAGAGTAGCTATTGATGCCCAGTTTTATATCAATGCTTTCTTATTGGACAGATGATGTTTCAGATGGATTATATTGCATGATTATGACTCGGCTTTTAATATTGTGTTATGGTTATCATTGCTCTTATACTCGTTTTTGTGACATGTATTAACATGTGGTGTCATGATCTGGCGGTCATAATTATATGGACTTGGATGTATCTTGTATTATATATTGATGTCCCTACTTAGACTTGGAAATTCTTGATTTATACTCATTGGTTTTACCCTCCTTAGGGAGAATAGAGGTAGTCATTCCCACCATTGTTTTGGCTTGCTAGTGTTGGTTTCATCATTCATTATCTCCACCCATCCATTACCTTCCAATTTAGTTTTCAACCCGACTGACTTCTTGACTTATGGCATGGAGGACCTTTTCCCCCGCTAGAACCTTTGTTGGACAAGCCTCCCTGTTTATATTGTGTCTCGGCTCTGAGTTGGTGACAAAACTTGCCTTTGGTGAGTTGGATTGTATGCCTAAATCATTCTGGTCAGTTGTCCCAATGTTTGGCACTGTGCAGAACTCTCCCTGGTCACTTGAGATGTTGTTGGCTAAAACTGAAAGCTCATGTACTACCTGTATTGGAAATATTGAATATGCGCCCATGGAAAATGAAAATGATAAAACTGTGTTTCTTAACATATGTAAAGAGGGCAAGAGCAATGAAATGCTAAAATACTCCTTGAAGAATATAAGAAAAGGTCCAAAAAAGGCGATGGTTAAAAATATGCTATATCTAAATATTGCTGACCTTATAAAAAATAAATATGTATCGGATGAAAGCTGCGATTAGCTGTGCTTTTAAGCATTGGTGAAGTCCCAAAGGGTCATATAGGCCAAAAAGGTCATGGAATAAAATTGATGGTCCTAATGAACTTGGATCAATCTTGATGTAGTCATGATGCCTAAGTTGAATAAGCACTCTTTAAACAACTCACCCATTTGTGAGGCACTGCCATTCCTTGTGTTGTTTGTCCGACATTGGTTATAGTGAGTATTCCCTTTCCATTATCCAAAGTGTCATGATGTTAAGTAGGAAGTCATCCTTTGCCTTAGCCTTGTCAATTTCATCCTTCACCCTTCACTAGCAAATTGGCTACAACTATGAAGTGAGTATAGTCCTGAAATTCTAGTCTGAGTAATAATAAATAAAGCCTTATATATGTATTTGTTGATGTACCGCCAATGAAATGACTGCTACTTGTTGTGATTGTTGCTTGAATGAGTTGTAGAGCATGTCTTAGCCTTTTAACATTTGCAGCAGATGGATGATAGTCTGAGTTATTATTGGTGTCTGATCATTTACAGATGGTTATATTGTTTATTGGATATGGTTGACGATCAGATAGAGACCTGTGAGGGGTATGAGTATACACCTTAGATAGATTTGGACTCTCTGAGTCTAATGAGACGGTTTATTTCCAGTTCTGGGCACTTGCAGATATGATCAGTTTCATTCTGCCTCTCTGATGCAGTTTTTCTTCACAGGTTGATATGTCTGAGCAGGGAGATGTTTTAGTTGGATCTCCTAGGGCGTTGTATGGGGATAGGGGGTGCAGCCACTTGTTTGTACCATAGTACCCCCATTCTATAGAGATCCTAGTGGGCTCAGTTTGACAACGTAGGCACCCTAGGAGGTTGTTTTGACAGTTTCACGTTTCTCGAGGCAGATTAAAAAATGATTAAATGGCTAATGAAGAAATCGATTTGGGCTACTGAAGCAAGGAAATGACATGGGATGAGTCATAATGATGAGAGTGATGGCCTCCACACCTTCTCTAGCAGTTGCAGCACCTGATTGGGTCCACACCTATTTTTGGGCATTTTTTTATTATTTTTTGGAGCTTGTGGGAGGCTCACGATTTTCTCAAGGAGGCACAAAGTCAAAGAATTAAAATATTATATTATTTTATTGTGCCATGGGGACACCCAGAGGGAGTTAGTCAACACTCCTTGAACCCACCATGTGCTTCATTTATTTATTGTTGAGTGGGGTACTCTCTTTATGGGTGATTTAGTCCACTTTGGTACTTTATGGTTATTGATCCATGTATTGTATGTTGAGCTCATCTCAACCATTGATTAGAACATTTTATCTTTTAATCTTAGCCACTCGTTTTGAAAGTGGTTAGGATTCGGTTATGATTGTGGTTCTCTCATTTCTATTTAAAGGAGAGAGCTTCTCATTTGTAAAGGGTCTTTGGCTCTTGGATCTGAATAATAGAAAGATTTTTTTCTTTGGATATTTTCTGGATCTGCTTTGCATCTGATGTTCTCAAATGGTGATTGGATAGTCTTCTGCTTCCTAGCATTGTGGAAATTCATGTGAGATCTATATTTTTTTGCTATCATTGTCTTGTCTACAGGAGGGCGTTTTGGCTAGAGCGTTTTTGCAGGGGGACCTCAACTCGTTTAGTTTTCTTCATCTTGGATCAAGGGGTTTTCATTAGTTTCATTGTAATCTATGATTCTTTGGTTTTACTTTCCTATAGCATTTGGTTTCTTTATCTTGTATTGGCAAATCTGATATTGTTGACGTTTGCTCATGCAGGGTAGGGGGCGCATTGGTGGCTTGTAGCTTACATCTGTCATAGAAATCACTTGGATCTTCCAGAATTGATCGGGATAGCAAAGATTATCACTATTAAGACTTCTAAAAGCATTTCCAGGTACGATCCAATAGGTAACTCTCTTCTCTTTAACATATCTGAATCCATTGTACCTGCTTTTCCTTCCATTTTTCTAAAAACTCCTAAAATATTTAAAACCCTAAAAAGTACTAAATCTGGGAACCGTCTGATCTTTGGCCAAACCACTTCTGGGTTTCATAGATCGGGCCTCCCCTTCACTGAATCTACTGCAACGTTGGTCAAATTCCTGCTGGTTTGACCTAGATCTGATTTTTAGCCTGAAAACTGCATAAACCTCCACTGAAAATTTGACCTGCTAGGGTTTTGACTTTTTTTGATTTCTGACTTCATAGACTGATAGATCGGGTCCCACACAGTCCAAATCACCCTCAACGCTGTCCAGATTCATGGCAGTTTGACCTAGAGCTGAGTTTTAGACTAAAACAGCCTTAGCACCTTCACTGAAAATTGGACTTTTTCGGAGTTTACTTTTTTTTCTGAAATCTGACAGGCCAGGTGGATAGATCAGGGCTTGAGCACTCTAGAACACCCCCAACGTTGAGCTAGTTCCTGCCAGGTTGCCCTAGATCTGAAAAACTGACTTTCAGCCTCCTAGCCCCCCTCATCAGATTTTGACTTTTCCAGATCTGATCTTTCCTGCAATTTTTTGACTTGGGTATGTAGATCAGGCCATCCTGATCTCATTTCCCCTCCAACGCTGAGCTGATAGTCTCCTGGTGGCTCTAGATCTGCAGATTTGCCTCTCCAAACCCTAGCGCTAGCCCTCCTGCTGATTTTCCTGTAACCTGAATCTTTTGGACCAAATCCTTTTCTGGGTCCATAGATCAGGGTATATCCCAGGCGGGTTCACTGGAACGTTGTGCTGATACTGACTCCATTGCCCAATGCACGAAAGGCATTGATCTCCTATCTTTAGCGCTAGCCCTAAATTGACCTTACTCCCATTCTCTTTGCCAACATTCATTGATAACTCAAGTTACCTATCTTTCACTGAGTCTGTCTCCTTGGTACAAGACAGTTCCAACTCTGTCCTTGCTCACCTTGTCACAGTTACGTTTCCCAAGACAGTGGTCATCTCCATCAGTTGCTAGTACCTAAACCCTAGAGCCAGGGTTTCCATTTACCTTGCACCTTACGTACCTCGTAGCTACATTTGATCTGTTCTGGTATCTAGGTTTGATCTCTCCTGTCGGGAGTAGATCTGGGTCTCCCCCATTGTTGTCTTGGACTTAGATAACATAAAGTGAAGGCTGCCTTGATTGGCGTGACAACCATCCATTTGGGATTCTAGGCAGTCTTGGTTCCACCTCCTTAGTTGCTTGCCCCTCTACCATCCATCACTGGATCCACCTCACACAGGCAACTACAAGGTTGGTGATAACAGTTCTCACAACCATAAGCCACACTCCATGGATAATAACACCTAGAACCATTTTCTTGAAGTGGACTTGAACAAGTTTGATGGTTCTAACCCATTAGGATGGGTCGCTTAAATCATACTGCATGCATTAAAAAATGCATGCATGCACTTTTGCATGTAACTAGCAAAAGTGACTTTAACTCATTGCATGTCTCTGCTGCTGGATACATGCCACCTAGCAGAGTGTATCTCACACTCTACTCACCTACCTATACTGATAAAAGTGCCTCCATGCTAGGAAGTCCACATGGAGGACATCTTGAGTTACCCCATAACTCAACACTCCCTCTTAACGAGGGATGTCTGAATCCAACAAGTCATCTGCTGCATGAACTACCTTGTCTGTCCTAACTACCACTGCTGCTCTCTGACTTGAAGTACTCTGATCCTCCTCCATCCTAGTGGTCTCGAAAGGAGCCTCTTGCTCTCTCTCATACCATATCATTGATCTCGGACTCAGACTCCCTTTGAGTCTTTGTTGCAACCAACCTCTGAAGTTTTCATCAAGCGGATCAGTTGACGGGTACTTGATCTCCATGTCCTGAGATGATTCAACTTTGCTTCTGAGCTAAATCCATCTCAACCATCTCATACCAACTTAGTCTTTGGTTGGTACTTGTATGAGCATCTTGCTCATCTCTCTGCCCATGTGGACTGACTCTCCAAAGGCACATCCAAACTGGTAGCTTCTCGCTTCGACTCCTCCTCAGAGTCTAAAGAGGACTCTAACAACCACCTAACTGCTCTTGAAGTAGGTCTCCCCTGCATAACATACTCTCCACCAATCCTGTGACCCATCAACATTGGGTCTGCTCCCACTGGATACGTGAAGATCAACTGTCTCTAAAACACCACAGAGAATCCTGCATCATCCAATGATGACACTGAGAGTATGCTCACTCTCAGTCCTAGTATATAAAGAACTCCAGCCACCTCTAAGAGTTCCCCACAAACTGGTAGGAACCTGACCCTTCCTACTCCTTGGATCACATGCTCTGTGCCATCATAATCTTTGAAAGTCTGCGTAGGAGTATCCTGAAGGAATATGAATGCCTTTCGCATTCTAGTCAAATGACTGTAGTGCCTACAGTCTAGTAGCCATCTCTCATCAACCTGCACCTCAGGTTGACTGCTATCATGGCCAGATACAAAAGAGGCAAAAGAGAACTCCCTCTCAAACCTATTGGTGAACTCGTCGACCTCTTCTACCGCTACCACCTGCTCATTCCTCTTCTCCTTATTCTTTTTCTTATAAGGGCATTGGCTCGCATAATGGCCGTACTCAATGCATGCAAAACATTTGACCTTACGTAGGTCTTTCTTCTGCTCACCCCTCTTGAAATTTTGCTTTCCCTTCACAACAAGTGCCACATCTTCCTCTTCTGGTGGTAGTAAAAGAAGAGCCATGAATGTACCCTCTTCGGGGCTCCTCCTGTGTGAAATTATCCCACAGATGAACCCACTTGGGGAGGTTCTCCTTGGAAACGATGGATTCGACAAATACTGCCCATGGTTTATCCACACCATTCAGGGCTTGTCGAACTAACTCTCCATCCTCCACCTTCTCTCCCATAGCTGCCAACTCGTCTCTAACCTGAGTTATACGAGTCAGATAGGTGTCCATTCCCTCATCCTTGACCATCTTGATGCTCTTTAGTTTCTCATGAAGCACCATCTTTCTATTTTCATTAGAGCTTTGGTATAGCTTTGTCAGAGCATCCCACATCTCATATACATTTTGTTTCCCTGTAATGTGTGGGATGACGTGGTCCTTGATTGCATCAAGGAGAATCTGCTGAGCCTTAATGATCTTCTTTTCATAAGCGTCCTTTGTCGTAGCATCTGTAGGAATAGGTACGAGACTTGCATCTGTGCTCTACACAATATCCCATAACTCACTTTCTTTCAGAAACAACACAACCCTGGCCTTCCATGCATTGAAGTTTGATGCCCCATCCAACTGATCCTCTGGTCAACTGGATCTGAAATCAACAGACTCAATGAACAAAATAAACACAGATCTGGCCTTTCCATGCCAAGATCTGAAAGATCTGCCTCAAATCTCTCCTCCAATTATCAGATCTGATAGATCTGACCTTCACCAACTCAGATATGACTCCTGCACTTCAGATCTAGGTAGATCCGGTCTCTATCCTGCCCCAGATCTAGATTCCAACACTCCAGATCTGATGGATCTGACCTCTACTGTCACATATCTGAACACTACTCTTCAGATCTGGTAGATCTGGTCACTCTCTCCGCAGATTTGACTCCACCACTAGTAGATCTGGTTCCCCTTTAGTATAGAAGGTTGTTACTTATTGGGACTTCGCTATTTTTTATGATTGTTCATTTTCTTGCATTCATTGCCTCTTGCATGTTGTGAAGTAGCTTCATAAATTTGTTTGATCATATTTATTAAGGTGTATTCAAAAAAAAATGTTTGAACCTTTCAGTATGGTGGATTTCTAAAATATGGACTAAGACACAATTTCTAGACTGACGATGAATGCAGATAATCTCCTTTTGTATACAAGGTTGTTGCTTACTG
This sequence comes from Pseudotsuga menziesii, assembly GCA_001517045.1. Classification (NCBI taxonomy): domain Eukaryota; kingdom Viridiplantae; phylum Streptophyta; class Pinopsida; order Pinales; family Pinaceae; genus Pseudotsuga; species Pseudotsuga menziesii. The sequence continues at coordinate 25,967 of LPNX010426930.1, read as the reverse complement.
GGACTTCACTATTTTTTATGGTTATTGATTTTCCTGCATTCATTGCCTCTTGCATGTTGTGAAGTAGCTTCATAAATTTGTTTGATCCTGTTTATTAAGGTGTATTCAAATAAAAACGTTTGAACCTTTCATTAAGGTGGATTTCTAAAATATGGACATCTTTCTGCTGGAATTCTCCTAATTCAATCTAATTTGGCCTAGGTTTCCAACCATGTAATTAATTGAATGCAAGACATCCAATATTGTTGGAAATTTGATTTTTATTTTGAGTTTAGAATAACTTATGTTTTAAATCAGATATCTCCTCTACGAAAGGTTTTTAAATTTCTTGTTTGACAGAAGCTTGGCAAAGAATTTTAGGGGCTCAACGTTGCTTTCAATATCGTGATTTGATTTTCATGTTGCACGACTGTTTGTTCTAGAAAGTCTCCTATAGTTCCCAATTTTTTTCTTTGTTCTTGATTCATATGTTCCTGATTATTATGTTTTGATTTTTCTTTTGTTCAGTGTGGGCTTTTGATTGATCTTCATGCCAATCCTGGTCTCAAATTTGATTTTTACCTGATCTTAAAACTATAATATAATCTTTTATTTCATAATTGGATGCATCGATACTCAGTGGCCCTTAATCGCTGTTGGAGACTATATTTTCAATTTGTCCCAATAAAGGTCTTACTTTGTCCTAGCATCTACCATACCTTTCTATATCTTTTGCGAATACTACTTGTTTGTATTCTTAACCACTGATATGTTCTTTTTTGGCCAGGGACAGAAGGAAGGAGAGGATCAACCAAATCAGATTGGGACTTCAAAACAAACTGGTAATCCTCATGTGATTGCAGACATGGAAAAGAAAGATAAAAATAAACGAGAAGTGAATGAAGAAAAGAAGACAGAGAAAGAGAGAGTTAAAAATGTTGGGGCAAAAGAGGATATTGACATAAAAGGCAAGGAAGTGAAAAAATATGAGGACAAAGAGAAGAAGAAAGAGAAGAGCAAGGAAAAGGATATTAACAATGATCATAAAGAGGAAAAGAGAAAAAATAAAGATGAGGATCATGACCAGGGCAAGCAGAAAGAGAAAGACAAGGAGAAGGACAACACAAAGAAGAAAAATAAGAACAAAGATCACATAGATGAAAAGGAAAAAGAAAAGAGAAACGAGGAGGAGAAGGATAAAGGGAAGGACAAGGAAAAGAAGAAAAGTAAGGACAAAGATCACAAAGATGAAAAGAAAAAAGAAAAGAGTGAGGGGAAGGAGAAAAGAGACACAGAAAAGGACAAGGACAAGGAAAAGAAAAAAGATGAAGAAAACAGAAAGGAGAAGGAAAACAAAAACAAGGATAAGGAGAGAAAGAAAGACAAAGAGAGTAAAGACCACAAACATGCAACTGAGAGAACAGCAGAGTGCTCAGATGATAGGGAAGGAATGATGGAAAGGTATATCGTTACTGGGGATTCCCTGGAGAAACCAGTGAATGTAGAAGATAACAAAGACAAAGGGAAGGACAAGGATCATAAGAAAAACAAGGACAAAGATCATGAAGATGAAAATAAAAAAGAAAAGAGTAAGGAGGAGAAAGATAAAGGGAAGGACAAGGAAAAGAAAAAAGAAAAAGAAAATGGAAAGGAAAAGGAAAGGAAAGATGAGGATAAGGAGAGAGATAAAGACACAGAGAAGGACAAGGAAAAGAAAAAAGATAAAGGAGATGGAAAGGAAAAGGAAAAGAAAAACAAGGATAAGGAGAAAAAAAAAGACAAGGACAGTAAAGACCACAAAGATGCAACTGAGAAGAAAATGGAGTGCTCAGATGATAGAGAAGGAATCATGGAAAGGTCTGTCATTACTGGGGATTCCCTGGAGAAACCAGTGAATGGAGAAGATAACAAAGATGAAGGGAAGGACAAGGAAAAGAAGAAAAAAAATGACAAAGATAAAAAAGATGAAAAGAAAAAGGAAAAGAGCAAGGAGGAGAAAGATAGAGAGAAGAATAAGGAAAAGAAAAATGATAAAGAAAATGGAATGGAAAAGGAAAAGGAAAAGAAAGACAAGGATAAGGAGAAGAAGAGAGCTAGGGAGAGCAAAGACCACAAACATGCAACTGAGAGAAAAACAGAGTGCTCAGGTGATAGAGAAGGAATGATGGAAAGGTCTGTCATTACCGGGGATTCCCTGAAGAAACCAGTGAATGGAGAAGATATCGTCTCAGGAAATGAAGCACAGAAGGAGAAGAAGTACAAGGAGAAGTCTAGTTTAAAAAAGGATAAAGAGAATAATGTAGAGACGCTGAAAAAGAAGTTGCAAAAGCTGGATGCTAAACTGGCAAAAATATTTGCCAAAAAGAATGATATATTGCAGAGACTTGAGGAATCTGGAGAGATGGGAGGCCCCATGGAGGAAACCAATCCTCCTATCCTGCATTCTGTAGAGCACATTACTGAAACATTCAAAGAGGTGACCATGGAAAATAGGTCACAAGCATTATTAGAAGGCTGATATTTTGTCCAGTGAACATTAAAAAAATGAAAAAAACTGTGGATTATGCTTTAAAGAAGTGGATGTAGTCCTGTAGAGATGGATGTTTTATATGTTTGACAAGAAGACCAATTTAAGTGAGCCTGTAGTGGATAATAAAAGCATTGTGCTGTTTTATTGGTTTTTGATAAAGGCATCTTCTCTATCAAAGGAGCTGCTAGTTTTGGGTAGTAGATAAGGGAATAAACCACTTTTTAGTGGAGTGGACATATAAGGATGGTGTTTTGTACCACGCCAGAGCCTCGTTTAGTGTTATTTGTATATTTGTATACGTCTCTTTAATTTAACAATCTCCTGTCATGTAAAAACTCGTAAGACAGTGTTCCAAACACCTCACTTTGTTTATTAGTAATAACTAATATGCATTCCATGTTTCTTATGATGTCTTCATTTTGAACAAAATGTTAAGAGTCATGTTTCATTAATCATGTTTTATGCATTTCAACCCTAGTTAAAGAATTTACATTTTTATTAATCATTTATTGTGCTTAACCTTCAGAATTTATTTTAAATCTCTATGGCCTTTTACCTCTGCTGTAGAAGGTGATTTAGCAGTTATCGCCTTGTTTCTTCTAGGTAAGTTATCATTTATGTACAATGTATGCTATCTCAATTGCTTTGAAGGCAATAAATGTTTGGAATTTAGTAATTATATTTGAACCTTTGGTATTTTGACAAGACTTTATACCTTTTTTGGTTGTGTTTTGCCATGGAATCCTGCAATTCAATTTTAAATACATTATCTGTTGGCTTTATTCTTGGAAGTGAAAAGAGCAAAACCACTTTTTGTTGATCAGCTTTTCAGAGAGAAGAAAAATGGGTTGGTTTAGGCCTTCCCGATTGCTCCATGCTGCTGTTATTATCTATTTGAATTTGAACAACCTTGAAGAATTGATGTCGCTTACCAATTAAAATCTTGTTTTTACCTTCGTAATTCCATCTCTTTTATTTTTTTTATTGGAGATTTTCTAATGTTAAGGCACTTGCAGTTGAGGTGTAGTTGTTATTGAAGTTGGTTGTCAGGTGTTGATACCTACTCCATAATTGCAGTGTCCAATGTGAACTCCTGTTGAGCAGCAAATATTATTCAGTCTCGTGGATTTAACCCATATGAATCAACTGTTTTTATTAATTTTAATCCTACACAATGACGGGATACCATCATTGTTTTGCAAGTTCCAAGAGAGGTTGCTTAATGTCTTGACTGTGTTTATCATCATGCCGTGTAGACTGTGCACATTTGATTTTGTTATTCTCAATTATTGCTTTCAAATGTTGTGCTAAACCATACTGTCATTTTCTTGTTACTTCCAGACAAGGTGTTCTTAAATTTTAATTTGTATTTATTACAAGTGACTTAACAAGTGGACAAACTGAGTCCATTTTTTCCAGGCAAGGCAAAGCGATTCATTGTTTGAAAAATTCAACAATCTGGGCCATTTTAAAATGACTGTTCCATGGTCGATGTTCCCATCAATGAGATGGAACTATAACTTCCGCAAAAATTCCTACCAGATTTGGGGAAGACTTTTTATTAAAGGAGAGTTGAGTTTGTCATCTTATAAACTTACTCCTTTACTATTATAATTTGAAATCACAAATTTAGTTATTGTTGAGTTTGACAATACAATAACACAGGTTTCTAAATGTTTTTACTATCATTCTTTGAAAAGCACACATAATTTTGTCGAGTTTGATAATACAGTGATATGATTTATTTTTCATGTTTTTGTTGTTGCCATTCTGCTTTCCAATCTTAAATTTCACAGTTATTGGTTGCAATTGGCTATTTCAATCCACAAAATACAGTGAGCACTTTTGAAGCACCCTGGTTTTGACCCCTAAAATGCATTGGATCAGAGTATATATAAATTGTAAATTCATGGCTACAGGGACAGGATTTGAGCTGTGAGTTTAAATAAATGATCCCTTATATGATATAATTGTGTTTGTATGGATTCGTAGTGTGTAGCTCAAGGCCAAGGCCTGACTTAGTGAATGGCTAGGCATGTAGATATATTTCTATGGACCGTGTGGTAGATTAGCCATGATGAAGTCAAGCTATGTAAATCTTAATACTTAAATATAATAGATAATGATCCAATATGGCTGTGGAGAACATGCAATTGGTTATGATTCCACCAGAGGCAAAGAAGAAAGGAGGCCTAGAGGAAAATACTCCTGTATTGCCAAGTGTTAGCAATGACTTGAAAGATCTCATCCACCTCCTTTGACTTATAAGCCCAATCATTAAATGCATATAGATGTTGGTGGGAAACTCTGCTCCTGTAGTTAGTGGAGCATGGCTTGAGTACAAACATCATGGGGAAATGCCTTCCTTCTCTTGTTAGAAACAAAGTCCATCATGACTCATTATTTTCCTCAACCATCTACAAGTGTCATTTGCTCTATCGTTCTATAGCTGTCATGTTGATGCTCTACACTTCTCACGCTGTGTTCTCCTTTGCTTACTATGAACTTGCTGGATATTGATGAACTCAGCATTGTGAAGAGGAATTGTAGACTTGGGGTGAGGGATAGATGGTTGTAGGTGGGCATTAGAGGCTGGAAATGTTAGGAAGTCTTCACCCATTGTGTTATTGTTGCTTATTGGTGTCTTGAAAGTGAAGTTTATTTCTTCCAATTTGTTTCTAGAAAGAATTCAGTAGCTTGGTCTCTCTTTGCCTACATTGAATAACATTAGAAGGGGAAAATATCTTTGAGGGATTGTTGAGTAGTGAAAGGGAAGATATTCCTCGTCTTGTGCAGAGTAGTGGAAGAAAGTATTGTTGTGCCAGACTTTGTGGGGTACCCCGACAGAGCGACAGACCTATTTTTGCAAAATTCCCAGAGAATGGGAGTCCATCTACGCTGCTCTTGGGCCCCCCTATGATGTGAATGTGTTTATTTTTTATGGATGATCAGAGGAAGATATACTATATGACATGAGATGATGATGATGATGTATACTTCATAAAAGTTAGAACAATAATGCTTTGTGATTGTCTGATGAGTATAGCTAGCAGTATCAACCCTTAAGTTGACGAGGGTGAAAGATGTATGGTTGTATTAAACGAGACACCGAGGTCACCCTCGGTATTATGAAGAGCTCTTACCCCTTCCCATGTGTTGAAGAGTGTAACTTCGAAAGATATTCTTCTTGTATTTTTATTCTATTATTGCACCCCCTTCGGGAGATGTTATTGATGTACTTGGTCATGTAAATATACTTGAAAGAATCAATGTAACCCTTCCGTTGTAAGTCGGGTCAATAATACCCACAAGAAATATTATTTAAATGTTATTTTGAGTATCGCTAGACAAGTCGTCTTGTAAGAGTAACAAGTTGGCTCAGTTAGGTTAAAAGATCACTCACTTGATGAGTATAAATAGAGAGGGCGCTTCTCTCATTTGGACACACTTCTCACTCAAGCAAGTGTGCAAGAGAGAGAGAAGAGGTTTGCTGGAGAGAAGAAGTAGTTGCTTTTGTCTTTGGGATTTATCTTATCTTGGTTTGGCATTGTTCTTGTTGACAGAACCTATATTGAAGAAGATGTTGGGTTTTTTCCCTTGTGGTTTCCCAGATGAAAATCTTTGTGTTCTTTTGTCTTGTTGTGCTTGTCTTTCTTTTAGTGATCTTAATGCTATGGTTATAATGAAATGATGCTAAATGTTTAAATATCTTGTATAACCATTAAAATTCTAACATGGAATCAAAGCTACCATGAAAGAAGTCTTTGTGCAGTTGTAACAGACGAAAGTTGGAAACTAGGGTTTCCTATTCCGAGTCGTCCCTCCATAGTTTAGTTGAAAAAAGAGGACCATCCAACTTGCCTTGTTGGGTTTGTGTTATATTCTTTGCATGTATGGCGGGGGGGAGGTGTGCCTGTCAGCAGTGTGCTTGACGATCCCTCTGGCACCTTCATGGAAACATGCCAGTAGGTTGTTTTCGTTCGGAAATGGTCGTTAGGCCATTTCTGACGCGCGCGCAGTGAGCCCAAAATTTTGGGTTGTTTTTTGCTATTTTGGGGAATTTTCAAAAAATATCTAATTTAATCTCGATTAAGGGATTGGGGTCTATTTTCTAATTTGGGTTAACGAATTAGGCTATTGGATGTTGCGGAATACCTATATTTTGTGTTATGAGGGATTCATAATGATAATGAGAAAATAGGTGGTGTGGCTCCAAGGAATGTTGGTTTTCTTGGTTAAGGGTTTCTAGGGTAAATCTCTGTGTTTTATGTGTTAATGTTGTGGTGTAATCTATGTTTTGCTAAAATAATCGACATGATTTGCTTCTCCATAGGTTTTAAACTTACCTGCCTTAGGAGGACGCATCTTTTTGTGGAGACAATTTTCAGTTTTGTGGATTTTCAATTTTTGACTTAACATTACTGTCGGGAAAACTAGGTCATCAAATATTTTGTAGTTCTGCCCATTGATTTGGGGAAATGAGTATAGTGCTCAGCTCGCCTTGAGAAGGCGCATTGTTCTATCCAATCAGATTTTCAAGTCATTAAGGTTGAAAAATTAGGGTTTCTCTATCAAACCCTAGGTCCATCCAAAGCAGTTTTCCATAAAAGCATTGAAGCAATGATCTATTTGAAGCACTCTCGTTGGTAAGTTCTATTCTCTTTATTTCTATTTGAGGTTCTCATTTAATCAAAATGACAAACAATACCAAGCTTGAGGACAAGCTTGAAGGAGCTGAGAACTTCTGGGCATGGAAGTATAGAGTACTTCTCATACTAGAAGAGCATGATTTGGAAGACTATGTCAAAGGAGAAGTTGTGGTGCCAGAGGGAGATGAAAAAAAAGCTAAGCATAAGAGGAACCTGGTCAAAGTGAAGAGGATCATTGCAGACTCTATCAAGGACCATTTGATCCCACATGTATCGTCCTTGAAGACTCCCAAGGAAATGTTCGATGCATTGAACAACTTATATGAAGGAAAAAATATCAACAGGAAGATGACCTTGAAGACTCAAATCAAGGGTGTGAAGATGCAGATGTCAGAAAGCATTCAATCGTACTTCACAAGGGTCCCCCAGATCAAGGAACAACTAGAAGCTATTGGAGACAATGTTGAGGAAGCAAAAGTGGTAATGACCACCAAGTTCAGTAGACTATGGAAGGAAGCTCACCAAGTTCAGTAGACTATGGGAGGAATGCACACAAGAAGAGGCCCGATTAGTAGCAAGAGAAGAAAAGATGGGTGACGATAACAATCAAACCCTAACAACTCATGCTAAGAAATAAAAGAACAAGAAGAAATAACATTCTTACAAAAATAGAAGAAATCTGAAGAAGGACCTCTCACAACGTAGATGTTTCACATGTGATGAGATAGGACACTTTGCAAAAGACTGTCCCAAGAATGAGAAAGGAAAGAAGAAGAAACACCATGCTCACATCACATAAGATTATGAACCAGTTAAGAAGAGAGCAAGAGAAGCTTCCTCAAATGATGAGGAATATGTACTTTTATTCAGAAGGATTCGCCTCTTAAGGTGAAGACTTGAAGATGACTATCAATATCCTATTAAAGGGATAGGAGGAGACTCCTACAAAGTTGGATTCCAGAAAACCCATGAAGATGAAGACGATGCTTTATGGAAGAACCTCTTATTCATTTCAGCATTGGATAAGAAGGAATGCAGTCGTGAATGAAGACAGAACACACACATTCAGCACCAGTACACAGTTCCAAGTAATCTATGGTGTAGAAGACTTGCTTAGCCTTTTCGATCATGATCAAGATAGAAACATGTCCTCATAATCAAACGATGGAGTAGAGCACACTGCCAGAGACTCTAGTAATTCATGCAAAGAGGAAGAGATCAAGAGGGAGCCTACCAAAGCAAGCAAAGATAAGTATTTGAATTGTCATTTTCTATATCTAATTGTTTAAATTATATTATTAAGTTGTGTACATATTTATGTTCCTAGATTTAGGAAGTATATTATGCATGTTAGAGTGTTTGCATTCAAGACCAATATATTGCTAATATGCATGTGATGGGTAAGTGGCATATGGTATTGTACAACATTCCATAGCTGCTTATATAGAATAAAACCTCTATGCTGACATGTTGGGAGCAGTGCACACTCTTAATTATGTTCTGGTAGAGATGGAAGGCATCTAGAAAGCTATCGTTTGTATATGAGATATGGATAAATGTCGTGTTCAAACATTGACAAAAAAAAATAGTTGCATGACTGTGTGACCTATGTCTTTATGCATAAAAATTTGTCATTGTTAATATGTCTTGAAAATTATGAAATGTTTCTAATCATGCAGTTGATTTTGGCTTGTAGGAAAATTCGTATACAAGCACCTACAAGAGAAGGAAGATAAGACTTGTTCCAAAGAACAAATGATTATTCAATAGCAACATTCACTCTCAAGATCTAAGCAGATTCACTCTGACGAAGTACATGAAGAGGAACTTGAAGTTCCCAGAGTCGGAGACATTATGATAGAAGAAAGAGCTTTAAAAGAATATGAGGATCATGATATTGCCAAGCCCATAGACCGGTTGATCCACCCCAACACACACAAGAGAAGACCAACTTGGGCACGAGAGATCATCCAAGAAGCAGAGAAGTATGGTGCCCCATACTAGACTTCCAGAGAAAGAAAGAGGACTTGTACACACTCCAATTATGTGGCACTATTGTGTGACATCATTGATGTAGAGCCTTCCAGCTTTGAAGAAGCAACTGAAAAAAAAGAGTGGAAGGATGCTATGATCAAAGATTACCAGTCGATCATGAAGAATGATGTCTGTGATGTGGTTCTGAGACCTGAAAGGAAATCTATAGTGTCTTCCAAGTGGATCTATAAGATCAAGCATGCAATAGATGGCAACATCGAGAAACACAAGGCAAGATTTGTGGCTCGTGACTTCTCCTAGGAAGAGGGAGGGCATAGATTACAAGGAGAGTTTTGCTCCTGTAGCTAGATACACTTCGATTTGAGTTATTCTTGCAATAGTGGAAGTGATGAAGTGGAAGGTACATCAGATGGATGCAAAGACTTTCTTCCTAAACAACGTAGTAGAAGAGGAAATGTATGTGGAGCAACCACTAGGATTTGAGACACATGACAAAGAGACTCATTGTGCAAATCGAAGAAGGCCTTGTATGGATTGAAATGGGCACCCAAGACGTGGTATGACGGGACATATGAGTTTCTGACGAACTTGGGCTTTACCAAGAGTAAAGTGGATTCCAACCTCTACTTCAAGGTTGAGGATGGGAGACCAGTGATGTTGTATGTAGTTGATCTGTTCCCAATTGGTGATGAGAAGCTCATAGCATAAATGAAGAATTGGCTTAACGTAGAGTTTGAGATGAAAGCCTTGGGTATGATGCACTATTTCTTAGGTCTTGAGGTATATAATAATCCAGATGAGATTTTCTTGAGTCAAGGGAAATATGCGGTAGAGATCCTGAATAGATTTGGGATGATGCATTGCAAGGCTATTGCCACATCGATGGCATCAAACTTGAAGTTGTTGTGTGATCCTACTTCAGAGACAGTTGATGCTACAGTCTACAAGCAGATGATTGGTTGGTTGATGTACTTGACGAACACGAGGCTAGATATTTGCTTTACGGTGAACAATTTGAGTCAATATATGGTAGAGCTGAGACGTGTTAACATGATTTTGACAAAAGCATATATTGAGGTACCTGAAGGGTACGATTGAGTATGTCCTCAAATTTGTGAGAGATCAGAGGATATGCTTGCAGAGATATGTTGACTCAGATTGGGTTGGTAGTGCTACAGATAGGAAGAGCACTTCATGATTCTGCTTCAGTTTGGGGTTTAGCATGATTTCTTGGTTCAACAAGAAGTAGATGAGTGTAGCACTGAGTACATCCAAGGCATAGTATATTGCAGCTTGTTCACCAAGTTGTGAGGCAACGTGGCTTAGAAAACTGCTTGTGAGATTGTTTGATGTCGAGTTAGAGATTACTTATGTGTTATGTGACATCCAGAGTCGTGTGAAGTTGTCTGAGAACCCTGTGTTCCATGACAAGTCGAAGCACATTGAGATCCGATATCACTCTATTCGAGATATGGTGCAGAGAGGAACATTGAAGCTCCAGTGTATTGCGATGGAGGAGCAGATAGCCGATGTATTAACCAAGCCTTTGGCAAGAGTGAAGTTTGAGTACTTCAGGGACAAGCTTGGAGTTGTTTAGATCGGTGTCCATCGTAAGAGGGAGTGATGAATCTCTATGGTCTTCACATCCAACATGAAAAATTGATGGCTCCGTGGAAGAGGTACGAGACATGGATCTAGTATGAAAAAGGGATGGCTTTGTAGAGGTGTGCACCCAATATGAAAAAAGACTGGTCATTGCACGGGTACACCTAGTATGAAAATGATTGGTCATTGTATAGGGTGATCCTAGCTTGGTTGGTTGGTTGTATCTCCAAGGGTAGATCCTGGTTGGTTGTATCACCGATGGTAGATCCCAGTGTGACTAGTTGTATCTCCGAGGGTTGATCCCAACAAGGTTGGTGGTATCACCAAGGGTAGATCCCAACATTAGTCGTTGTATCTTTGAGAGTTGATCCCAACATGGTTGGTCGTATCACCGAGGGTAGATCCCAGTATGAGTGGTTGCATCTTTGAGAGTTGATCCCAACATGGTTGGTGGTATCACCGAGGGTAGATCCCACCATGGGTGGTTGTATCTCCAAGGGTTGATCCCAACATGGTTGGTCGTATTACCGATGGTAGATCCCAGTATGAGTGCTTCTATCTTCGAGGGTAGATCCCAACATGGTTGGTGGTATCATTGAGGGAGATCCCAGTATGAGTGGTTGTATCTACGATGGTAGATCCCAATATGGTTGGTCATATCACCGAGGGAGATCCCAATATGACTAGTAGTATCACCGAAGGTAGATCCTAGTCTGAGTGGTTGTATCTCTAAGTGTAGATCCCAACATGGTTGGTTGTATCACCGAGGGGGATCTTAGTATGACTGGTCGTATCATCGAGGGTAGATCCCAACATGCATTAGAGGAAATTTGGGGTCTAAAATGGGCCTTATAAGAAAACGCGCCAACAATAAATTTTGTGAGTTGGAATTCAAGAACCAATAGAATTTCAATAAAATGAGTCAACCATAATGGTTGAATTGACATATTTGTCATAAAAGAAAACTATTTTTTTTGTTCGTATTTTCGACATATCTCCCTGTGTTTTTACTCAAATTTCAAGCGGGAGAGCTCGTTGGATTTCTGCATCCAACGAGTACCCACACTGCATACTTTTGATAGACCCCTCTACCCCAAAAATAAGAAATACCTAAAAAAATGTGATGATGATGTCATCATCATTTTTTTTCCAGGAATTTCTTGTTTTTGGGGTAGTGGGGTCTGTCAAAAGTATGTAGTGTGGGTACTCGTTGGATATGGAATTAAATTCTGCATCCAACGAGCTCTCCTGCTCGGAATTTGAGTAAAAACATTGGGAGATATGTCGAAAATACGAACACGAAAAGTAGTTTTTTCATTCTTCCTCCAAAATTAATGACTATTAGTTTATTATTTTAACTATTATTTTATCATTTTCTTTAGGAGGCCCATGTTAGACCTCAAATTTCCTTTAATGGTTGGTTGTATCATCGAGACATGAGGGTAGAACCTAGCATGAAACAGGGTTGGTGTAGCACCAAGACAAGAGGTACACCCAACATGAAAAATGATTGATTATTGTACGAACTTCTGATGATGTATAGATTCGAGAGATGTCACAAGTCAATGGCCCGAGTACCAAGTTGTAGCACCAGTCATGAGATCCAACGATGATGTCCAGTGACGAGTAATGAGATCCAGTGACCGTGACAGAAGAACACCTTCGTTGTTAAGAGGGAGTGTTGAAGAATGTAACTTCAGAAGATATTCTTGTTGTACTTTTATTGAATTATTGTTGTACCTCCTTTGGGAGATGTTATTGATGTACTTGGTCATGTAAATATACTTGAAAGAATCAATGTAACCCTTTCGTTGTAAGTCGGGTCAACAATACCCACAAGAAATATTATATAAATGTTATTTTGAGTCTCCCTAGACAAGTTGGCCCTGTAAGAGTAACAAGTCAGCCTAACTAGGTAAAAAGGTCACTCACATGATGAGTATAAATAGAGAGGGCGCTTTGCTCATTTGGACATACTTTTCGCTCAAGCAAGTGCGTAAGAGAGAGATAAGAGGTTCGTTGGAGAGATGAAGTAGTTGCTTTTGTCTTTAGGTTTATCTTATCTTGGTTTGGCATTGATCTTGTTGATGGAATCTATACTGAATAAGTTGTTGGGTTTTCTCCCTTGTGGTTTCCTAGATGAAAATTTGTGTTCTTTTGTCTTGTTCTGATAGTCTTTCTTTCTATGATCTTAATGCTATGGTTATGATGAAATGATGCTAAATGTTTAAAGATCTTGTATAACCATTAAAATTCTAACACCATGGATCCACCTTTGGCTTATAATCCATCATCAATGTATCACTTAATATTAAATTGGTCTGCAACCTTTGGTAACAACTTGAGAGATGGATTCTTGACCTTCCACCCCTTTATGTTTCTTTCATTAGGAAGACTTCTTAGTTTTCCTATGGTGTCTTGGGATTGATCATTTGTAGCAATGAATGTTGGTTGATTGAGGATCATCTTTATTTTCACTGTACAAGGCTCTCTTATACAGTAGGGTTTATTAAGTGAGCAATGCTCTTCCCATGGTCTTATCCAAGTTAGCCTATGTTAAAGCAGTGTTCCACGGAGACACGTCCCTCAGGGTCGGGGACGCGTTTCCTGCGTCCCGGGGACTTGGGGACTCCTGGGTGAAACTTTCCCTCCCCAACCATGCCCTTTGGAATTTTTTTTAATGTTTACCCATTATTTTCACATTTTACAATTCCTACTTGGTACTACTTAAAAAATAAACTAATATATTTAGTATTTACATTGCACAATCATTAATATACATCAAATGAATTATTATTTTTGATATTTTATTTTATTTTTATAATTTTAGAGACGTCCCCACGTCCCCCCCGAATATCCCTAAATTTGGGGGTGGTCTCCACGCGTTTCTAATGTGCGTTTCCCCGCTCTCGCGTCCCCCCGTCCCGGAAACTTGGGGGAACATTGTGTTAGGTAAGGTGGCAACTGGAAGGGTAGGCAATCCTTGAATTACAAGGTTAATCCTACTTGTTGTAAAAAAACATTACCATGGCAACTCCATTGAGACTGTGGACCCTTGTTGGAAATAGAGTTAAGGATGTGTCATTATCTGGGGTCCACAAGGCTATTCAGGGCCGGTACCTTTCAATTTTCATCTCAAGCAAATTAAATGTGATATCAAATGAATAAATCCAATGTGTTATGAATGCAAAATCTAAAGGAAATTGAAAAATTAAATGCAAATAAATGTAAAGGTGGCTTGATAATGATTGATTGAGAGACTAACTCACTACATCTGACTCCCTTTGTGAGACACATCCCTAGTGTTTGTCCGAATGATGTGTTACCAATTATTTTGTACAATAGTTGAACTTCCTATTGAGCCACCAGTTATCGAGCATGATGAATGCTCATCTCCAGAGTTCAGAAGTTCAGTGTGTTCCAGAGTTAGCCAGTTTTGGGTTGAACTTTTTATTCCTTGTAAAATACATGTTCATACCCCCTTGGGGAAAATGTAAAAAATGTCCTAGCATTTAAATTTTTATAAAAGGCTCGGCTTCCCGGACTTGGACATCAAGCCGACTAGCCCAGAGTGTTTTTTCCCTTGGTTATTATTGGATGTTGAACAAACGACCAAAAATTTCTGAGTTTTTCACTCGCTCCTCCAAAGCTGGGGTAGTTGTCTTGGTGTTTCGGCCTTAGGAGGTTATTGGAGCCTCAGTGTTAGTGTTTTTTGTCATGCTAGGCATTCCGCTTGAGTCGTATGAACATGTACTAGGTCCCCCTAGAGTTTCGTTGGATTCCAAGAAGAATAATATATATATATATATATATATATATATATATATATTTTAAGCCATTTTTTAATGGTTTAAATGGAAAATTTCGAAATGTAATAAATGTGTGATCCGGAGTCTATTTTCAGCATGGTTGGGGTCATTTTCAAGCCCGGAGCAGTGTCTTCACCCCAGGGGTCACTTTCACCATCACTCGGTCAGTCGGAGCACCCCGTAAGGCAGTATTTGGCTAAAGGAGCTTTAGAATAGTATTTTAATGCTAAAAGTGGACATAATGCACTTAGTCAAAATATTTAAAAAAGTCAAAATCAAATATTTTATTGGTAAATGGTGACATGGAGGTGGGTCCCTCATGCCATGTAACCACTTCAACATATGATATGACCCAAACTTTGGTTTAAGGCATGGTTTCAAATAATTCAAATGGAGAGGTGACGTAAGGGTGAGTTGAAATCTCATGCTAGCGTGGAATATATTGTGATGGGTGGTATTAAGTGTGGACCCATCCACTTGAGAAATATTTTAAATTAAAAAACCATTGTATACTAAGCTTTCAATATGTGGTATATCGTATCTTTCCATGCAAGAGAATGGTCACGCTTTATTTTCAAAAGCTCACGAAAGGAGGTAGACTCACGCTACCATGTGTTGCTAGCGAATGGAGATGAGTAGGATGGGGTGGAGCCCCTCCACGTTATGAAATCCTACTTTGATAGTATACGGTATACCCTTCCAAGTGTATTATGTTTACGAATCATCTCGTGGAGGTTGACGTCAATTTTTAATGCTCATGCTAAACCAATGGTAGCGAGTGAGTTATGAAAGATAACGTCACTTACATGTCGTTCTTTCGCATGAGGAAGGAATCTCACGCATGGTGTATTGGGTGGAGATGGGGTTAACGTCAGCATCAAATCAGAGTTCACACTTGTTTGGTGGGCGATCTCCTTGATTTATGACCACCACATGGCTCGACTCTCCTCCAGTCATTGGTTTGCTGTCACTTCAGCTCTGGTTCAGCTTAGTTCAAGCTCACTTAACTGAGCCTGATCTTTGGTTCATTAAAAACCCCCTAGGGCTTGGTATTTTGTATAAATAGAGGTGCTTTGCACTCTATTCTTCATGGATTTTTTTGGGCAAACTTACTCTGCCAAATTGTAATTGTGTTATAGCTTTTGCTATTGGAAATAAAGTGACTTTGGAGGTCCGTATGGTGTGTTGATTCTTGTCATGGGAAGTGCTTCATGTGTATCAAGGTGATTTTGTTCTTGTTTATTTCTTATATTTCACTATTTTGATCAAATTGTTAGCTTAGAAGGCTTTATTAAGTCCATAGGGTGGGCATTTGAGTTCAATTTGTCCATTTATGTTGGGTTTTATGTGATTTTGAAGGAATAGACTGTAGTTGGAAATACTTATGCTCTTCTAATCCCATTTTGCTTTGCATACAATATTTGATCAGGATGTGTTTGTAAGTGGTTTCTTGTGCAGATCTCCCAGGTTTGAAGAGAAGTTTGAGCTCGGTTGCTTCTCTCATCTCTTCAAAAGACCTATTTTTCTGACATTGTGTGCATTTCAAGGCCTCCTAAAGTCTATCTCAAGCCTAAAAAAGTTTGGCAAGAGGCACTAGTTCGAAGATCCATCACTCAAAACTACATCTTAAAACTCGGTTACTTACTCCCTTGGAAGCCCTAAACCTTTTCTTTTCGTTTTTGGCCTGCTACCTTCTCCTTTTTTTTACCTCTCTCTCTCTCTTTTGCAGCCCTCTTAGCCCTCTTTTGCTGCCCTCTTTTTCCTTCTCTCTCTCTTTTTTGCAGCCCTCTTTCGCTGCCCTCTTTTTCCCTCTCTCTCTTTCTTTGCAGCCTTCTTTACTACTGTTCGCTTTCCCCTTTTCCCTCTTTTCCTCACTTATTTCAGCCCTCTTTTTTGCTTTCTTTTTGCCCCATTTTACCCCCTTCATCTTTCCCACTTTGCCTGTAAAAGTTTCGTATCTAGTTTTGCTTCAAAAAGACTACAAAATTTGCATTTTAAAAGGGTAGTTTTTGCACTTAGAATAATTTCATTTTTGTTTGCATCTAGATTCACTTTGATTTATTAACGAATAATGGGTGCTTGAGTCATTGTTTGTTTTGAGCAGATACTGAAGAAGAGGTCAACCAAAGACAAGTCTAAAGACTTGGAAATATTGAAGAAAAAGTTCCCAACAAGAAGACAAACCACATCCTTTTTTTTTGTACAAGCCATTAGGGCTTCTTCACCTTTTTGATTTTTTTTAGGTTCTCTTCAAGGGTTAAAATCCCCAAGCATTGTAAATTATTAATAAAAAGGCTAATGGGAGCAAGCCTCCCATCTTTTCTACTTCCCCTATTTGGGGGAAGTGTGTCTTGTGTTCCTTTTCATTTTTACTTATTGTAGTTTCAACTTAAAGCACTTAGCTTAGTTCTCTTCATTAGACTTAGTTTTCATTTCCACTAATTGCTAGTTGTTCATTAAGTATAACTACTAATTGCTAGTTTAGATTTTATTACTTGCATTGTTGTGTATCTTTCTCTTTAATTGTTAATCTTAAAAAGAACCAAAATCTCTTGAATCTCTCTGAAAGGTGGATCAAGAGTGCTCTCTGTCGGAGAGTTTGTTTAATTGTCTTTCTTTTATTTTCATGCATTCTACTGTTTGCAAGTTTAACTAATTAATTCTTAAGTCTCTTGAAATTGCCGGAACCTAAGTCAAGAGCACTCTTTGTCGGAGAGCATAGTTAGATTTGCATTTTCCTTGCATTAGGCATATAGAATAGTTAAAGTCTCTTGAACTTCCGTCATAAGACGAGGTCAAGAGCGCTCTCTGTCGGAGAGTTGAACTGTGTGCTCCTAACTTAAAATTTGCAACTCACACTCACCCTCTAATTAATTTATCTCGTTGTTTCCTTGCCGGAGTATGCTTTGATCGACCTAAAAAATTGGAGTACCCAGAAACGACATTGGATTGTTAATCTTGCAAGTGATAACGTAATAAAACTTTCACCCCATAACCAACGTACTGGCGTTATCTCGATAAATACTCAGGTAGTGGGCAAATTCCAAGTGTGGGCGTCGGGCAACCCAATCTGGACACTCGCTAGTTAAATTCTCTGAACACCTAGCTTGTGATTCCAGACAGGTCCGTCATGTCTTCGAACGGAGCCACTGAAAGTATTTCCGGTTAGGTTTCCTAGACACCTTAAGCAAGATCATCTTTAAAATTTTCAATAAAATAAACCAAGAACAATTGCAAAATGATCTCACAAACATTACTATTGAGACTTGTATTCCAGCATTCACAAGCACTTTTTTGACTCCATTTTGGCACTGGTCTTAAATTTCCAGGCATCGTCTCGATGTGGACCATTTGTCCCTAATGTTTGCTTAAATCATTATCTATCTGTGGATGCCTTTAATTTCCAAGTCATCTTTGTATTGTTTGTCTCAAATCTTGTGTTTTGTAATCGCAACGTGGATTGCTCATTTTATTATAAAGTTGTAATCATTAAAAAACTCCTAAAAAACACCCATCCGCATCATAACATCAAAAACACTTAAACACATTGATCCATAGTAAACTCTTTGTTAGGGATGACCCCCCTTGGCTTCATTAAGAGTTAGCCTAAATGGAGGAGCTAGGAGTAGGTGACAGTACCTGGCTCTGTGCTTTGCCCCCAAGGCCACACCTCTCCCACTTTCTCAAGTGAGGAGACAACTTTCGTAAGATTTTTGCTGCTGGTGTGCAATCGACGGACAACATGATGAAAGACAGTTTTCCTTGTTTTCTCTTGTCAGGAATCCATTAGTTTTGTTTAAGCCATATAAAAATCACTTGACTAACCCGGATGCGGGTGACAAGGATGTCAACGTGGACAAGGGAGGCGATGACGGGACAGGTCCGTCATCTGTCTGATGTCACCTCTCCTCTCTCCCTCATGGCTGCGGTTGTTAAACATGGTTTGGAACGTGGCCGTCTACCGACTGTCCGAAAGGACGTCGTCATCACCTCGACGCGGATGAGCTTCAATGCGCCACCCTAGTTCTTGGGTTGTCGCGCCTCCAGTTTTAATCCCTGGTCTCCCCACCCTTCGGTTTATTTTCTCTACGTGCGCATGCTGCTCAGCGCTCTGCATTCTCAAGACCCCTCGGCTCTCTGTTCTTTCGCTCTTCGTCCCGGATTTATCACCATCTCTCGCCACTCAGACATGTCGAGGAGGCAACGAGACATACTGCGCCGTGGCCGCTCGGAGAGAGGAGCCCCGTCTGAGCATCCATTTTTTGCTCATTGCACAAGCGAGCAGAGAAGGATTTGATGCTGAAATTCCAGACGTTGTTCGCCAAATGGTGAACGACTGGGAAGATGAGCTTACTAGTGCTGCAAATGCCACGGGACGCTCGCTGGACTAGAGAAGGCACTACTGGTTTATCAAGAATCTTTTTATTCGGCTCATTCTCTGCTTTAATTCCCAACTCCTGGCTCTTGCTCCTCCTGCCTTTCCTGCTCCTCCGGCCCCCATTGTGCCTCAAGCACCCCCACCCCCTCCGTCTGCCCCTACCGACTCCATGGTTACCCCTGCGTCAACCTCGGCACCTTCATCTTCCACCCTCTCCTCGACAATCCCCATGGATTGTGAATCCCCTCCTCCCCCCTCGTTGGGCCGTATAAAAACTCTTTCAGTCGGGAAAAGCAACTCCACGCCTGCCATTGCTAAAAAGATTGCCCCATTGCCTGTGAAACAACCACCTGCAGGTGACGAAGACGAGGACGACTCTAAAAGCAGCGAAGCCTCCAGTTCCTCCAGCGATGACACGTCAGATGCCGTGGAAGGCACTACAGAACCAACTTCCTTCGACTTCGGTTGCCCCATCATCGAGGAACCGTATCGCAAGCTGTAACCAGGTTTTCTGTTATGTTTCTTTTTGTGTTTCTCAAGAACATTATGGGATTTCCAAAGCCTGAACTTTGCCTGTCAGTTTTTTTTCCAGAAACTTTGTCTCTCTGTATACAATCACTCTTTTTTGGATCTGTTTTCCCTTCGGCAGGGAGGGTCCGGTTCCACTTTTAAGGACCTGTTTTCCCTCTTGGAGGGAGGGTTCGTTATGCTTCTCTGAATGGCTTCACCTGCCAGTTCTTCTAGGCAGGCTTGCGTCTCTGAATTGTAATATTTTTTGTAACATTATCACCTTACTTCAATAGAATAGTCTCCTCTAATTTACAAAAAGAAAAAAATCACTTGACTAACCTCTGTTGACCATCTAAATTCCACCCCCTTCGGAGAAAAGAGCTCTTTTTTAAGCCTTGGTGTCACTTCGATGTTGGTTAATGGATAACCCATTCATCCCAAGAATCGGTTTGAATATATCTTTGTGGTTGGTTTATCATCATGCCATGCATGACTAGTTATGCAATTAGTCAACTGTTGAGATTACTATGCATCTTGTATCAGTCCAACAAGGACACTCTATGTGTTGGTTCATCGGAGACATATTATACAGGTATACATTATTCAATCCTATTATTGAAGAGTATCAGTCAGATCTCATTTTTCCAGCTCTAGTCCTTAGTGCATCTAGGTGGTCAAATGGGTCGTATGCCATAACTTGAGTTGTGCTTGGTACATTTCTATTCCGAAAACCTTTTTTGCTACCCATTTGGCCCTTTATCTAGACAAGTGTCATCAGATTGATCACTGCTGCCATAGATCAGTTGATTTGAAGAAGGTTGGATTAATTGTGGTTTAGATGTTTAGACTATGGTTTTTTCCTAACTAGCCTAATTAATTTATTAAAACAAGAGAAAATGTGATAATGGCCATGCTCTAAAAGTCAATGACCAATTATGTTGCATCCGTAGATTTAGATCTTAGCACATGAATCAAGAGCCTTTTGAGAAAGTTGTTGGGCCTAAAAGGTACAAAAATGGAATTTTTGACCCATGATATTTTGTGGTGGATGGTATTTGGTCTTTTGTCCCATGGTATTTTGTAATCTTAATGTTTATCTTCCTCAAAGAAGGGATGCACCTCTTTTTAGGCAACTATTTCAATATATTTTATTATTTTTGAGATTTAGATCTAAATCTTAGCAATTGAGAGTAGGGTTTTGTTATCACATATATAGTAGCCGGCCTACCATATTCTATTTTTCAGATACAGTACATTTTTCAGCCAGATCTCTTACATATGAGATGTTGAGATGAGTAGTTATGATGGATCATTATTTTATTTGTGGACTATTGTACTCTCCCATGTCGGGACCGAGTCTCAGGACACTCATATTTGAGGACCGATGTAGCCATTTGGTCATTACAGAGCAGTTATTGTTGCCCAGTTTTATGTCAGTGCTTTCTCATTGGACAGATGATGGTTCAGATGGATTATATGCATGATTATGACTCGGCTTTTATTATATTGTGCTATGGTTATCATTTGCTTTTATACTCATCTTTGTGACATGTATTAACATGTAGTGTCATGATCTGGCGGTCATAATTATATGAACTTGGATGTATTTGTATTATGTATTGATGTCTCTACCTTGACTTTGAAGTTTCTGATCTATACTCATTGCTTTTACCCTCCTTAGGGAGACTAGAGGTAGTCATTCCCACCATTGTTTTGGCTTGCTAGTGTTGGCTTCATCATTCATTGTCTCCACCCATAGATTACTTTCCAGTTTTGTTTTTAACCCGACTTACTACTTGACATATGGCATGGAGGACCTTTTTCCCCGCTAGAACCTTTGTTGGACAAACCTCCCTGTTTATATTGTGTCTCGGCTCTGAGTTGGTGCCAGAACTTGCCTTTGGTGAGTTGGATTGTATGCCTAAATCATTCTGGTCGGTTGTCCCGATGTTTGGCACTGTGTAGAACTCCTCCTGGTCACTTGAGATGTTGGCTAAAACTGAAAGCTCATGTACGACCTGTATTGGAAATGTTTATATGCACCCATGGAAAATGAAAATGCTAAAACTGTGTTTCTTAACATATGTGAAAAAATGGCAAGAGCAATGAAATGCTAAAATACCCCTTGAAGGGTATAAGAACAGGTCCCAAAAGCAATGGTTAAATATATGCTATATCCAAATATTGCTGACCTTATAAATTTGAATGTGTCCCGGATGAAAGCTGCGATTAGCTGTGCTTTTAAGCACTGGTGAAGTCCCAAAGGGTCATATAGGCCAAAAATGCCATGGAAATAAAATTGATGGTCCTAATGAACTTGGATTAAACTTGATTTAGACATGATCCCTAAGTTGAATAAGCACTCTCTGAACAACTCAACCATTTGTGAGGCACCACCATTCCTTGTGTTGTTGTTTGTCCAACAGGTGGTTATAGTGAGTATTTCCCTACCATATCCAGAGTGTCATGATGTTAAGTAAGAAGTCATCCTTTGCCCTAGCCTTGTAAATTTCATCCTTCACCCTTCACTAGCAAAATTAACTACAACTATGAAGTGAGTATAGTCCTGAAATACTAGTTTGAGTAATAATAAATAAAGCCTTATATATGTATTTGGTTGATGTACTGCCAGTGAAATGACTGCTACTTGTTGTGATTATTGCTTAAATGATTTGTAGAGCATGTCTTAGCCTTATAGCACTTGCGGCAGATGAATGATAGTCTAAGTTATATTATTGGTATCTGGTCATTTACAGGTGATTATGTTATCTATTGGATGTTGTTGATGATCAGGCAGAGACCTGGAAAGGGTATGACTATACACCCTGTTGCCGCCTAATTCACACTTTAAGATGCAGGAAAGTCACAACCTGCTATGTGTGTCCTTGAGGGCAAGTGAGAGCTGGGGACCACTGTCACCATAGTCCACAACTCCTCCGTTTAGGCAAGATCCCAACAGAGCCAAGGGGGGTAGTCCCTATGGGAAAACTAAGTTCCAGGTTTATTAATTAATCACTGGTTAATTAAAGGGATCGTTTAAAAAAGAGGCTAAGACCTTATATAAAACAAGACTAGTGCCTATTACAATGGAGTCTAAAGATAGATTATGTCTTTATGAACTTTACAAATGAAGTGAGATTGTAATCTACGATTAAACTATAGCTTCAGTATTTAATAATGAAACATATGAACAAACAATACAATTATAAACAGTAATGAAATAAAACAAATGTATGGACAATGAAACAGATTTACAAAAAACGGCAGAAAATTGTTATGAATACAGATTACTAGACCAGCATTAAATTTAAAGTATGAAAAGATTTAAGCAGTTAACATTCACCACATGATCACTTGCAGAATTGAAAGAAAATAGATGTAACTGAGAAGTAAAGTGCTGGAAGTAAAAATTGTAGTATTGTGTTGGAGTGAAAGAGTGCTTGAAATAGTAGAATGTTGTAGAACCGGTTTTGAATTGTCTCTTGGTTTATTTTAGTTGATTTTATTAAGTTTTTTTTTCTTGGATTTAAGTTTTAGAATCGGTGGTGTGACTACCCCGATCTAGAACTTCTCCAGCCAAAGAAGGACTGCTGTTGCGCTCAACAAAGTGGGAGCAAAGCCCACCCGTAGCTCACAGGTCAATCCCCAATGCCCCGGTGCTCAACAAGGAGGACGTCAAAGCGCCTAGAGATCGCCTGCGGTCTGCTACCCCTTCAAGCTTCCTGAGGTCACTGTTTTTAGTTGACAGAAAAATGGCTAGATGGATGCCTATTAAACTAAGACTTCCCTGTCCCCTGGTCATATCTCGGAGTATCCCGGAGGGTGATAACCGAGTAGAGGAGCAGGATGTGGGAAGTTGTTGTTGGTAAGTTTTAAGAGTAAATTTTAATCTTGATGGTTAAGATGCTGTGTTTATTTTAAAGCGATTAACAAATGACTTGGGAAATAAAATATTTGATTGTAGTGGGTAAAAATGAAAGTTATTTAATTACCTAAGCCCCCACTTCACCTGTTTTTCATATCCAGCTTGAAGTCCCTAAAGGGAGATGACAAGTGGATAGAGGATACACATGTTTGATGGGTTGTATGATTACTTTTAAACAGAAAAGTAAAGTTGCATAAACTTGAAAGAAATACTCAACTAACTACAGTAAACTCACCTCACAACAATCTTTGTGACAGAGATGATAGTCTGTCACAAAGATAGGTGGGTAGCTGGAAATAGAACTAGTTATCTACCTTACTTCCTAATCTACTTACTTATAAATTACAAATGCCTTACAAGACTTTACAGAATACCCCAAGAGACTCTCGTTGGGGTTTACAATAAATTGGAAAAGATATGAGAGAGAGGGTTGAGAATTGGAACCCCTTTTGAACCGGTTGAAGTTTGAGGGAATTCTGGGCCTATTCGGGCATCAAATCTCCTTCAAAATGTGCATAACTTGTCACAAACCAGCGAGCTACTCTTCGCTGGAAATCACATAAAAACACTAAAAATTGTTGTTAAAATATTAGTACCAAATTTACAAATTTACATAAAAAATATGAGTGTAAAATATTGCAGAAATGAGCGATTTAAATGGCTAGAAACTATTATGTAGACTGAATGACAGACAAATATTTATAACAGCTTTGAGCGCTTCGCGTTCTGATCTCAATTGCTTGATCTCAGACGAGGAATACCACGATTAAGCTCAAAGTGTAGATAAATATAGGCTGGAACTGATACAATTGCAATATTTAGAATAACTGTAAGAATCGGAGAAGAAATATCGAAAAAACTTAGCTGAACAGTGTTTAAACAGCATAAATATAAGCCCTAACTAATATATAATGGGTTGGGGCCCTAAAACAAGGGTTACATTCACTATACAGTGAAATAAACCCCTTTTCAGGAAGGCTGGAAATATATGGCCGAATTTAAAACAGGTTGCCGGAATGAGATTTTTTGAGAGATCTCTTTGATTTGAATAACCTGCAAATAACTTTATGCCTGCAAGAATTGTAATCCTAGTGATGAATACCTAACACTTCCTGCAAAACACTTTGTAAGAAATGTCAAATCATTCACAAGAAAGAATAAAAACACTTTTATTTTTTAATCTCTCCACAAAACACTTTGTGGAGAGCTAACTAGAAAAATACAATAAATGCAAACAAGACAAATACAAGGTTACCTTACAAAGATTCGGATCATGAAAGAGTTTGCAGCATAGTATCCCTCCAAAGAAATTTTTATTTAATGGCCCAACTTGGGCAAATCTTCAATACAAAGTATAGCAAGAGAATATGAGAGCAAGAAATTTCCGGCAGCATAACAATAGCACGAGAGATCATGATTAATGAGGGAGTGAGACCCTCATTAAATAGTTGAGATAAATCCCCAACTCTTTGAATATAAATGGTTGAGATTAGATCTAGATCTAGGGTTTAATCCACACCACTAGATCTAGGTATTTGGCTTTCTATTCTTCTCCATTAATCTCCACCTTTAGATTAATTTTTAATCAAAGGCCACAAGCTTAATCCATGTCCAAGTATTCTCCATCTTTAGATCTATGTCTTTGGATAAATATCCACCATTAGATGAGCTTTTAGGTTAAGAAATAAAAATGGAAAAATCATGGGCCCCAAGGTTGGCGCCCTCCTCTAAATTTGGCTAGACTTCTTCTTAATTGGTGGCTTTCTCCATATGTAGAAACCTTCTTTTATGAGCTAGCGCCCTACTAAATACTTTAGCTAACCTCTACATGTAGTGGCGCCCATCTCTATTGTGTTAGCGCCCCACTAAATATGGGGCGTCCTCCAAACATGTGGAGTCTTCACTATATATGGCGGCTTCCTTTAAAAATGCGCCCCTCCAAATATAATAGCGCCCCTACTAGAATACAATGGCGCCCATCTAACATATAGCGCACCTCCAAATTTGGGTGTGCCTTCATCCATTAAAACGTGGGCCCTCTCCAATAGTAGCGTGGGTCCCTTCCATTTGGTGGCGCATCCTCTAGATTAGCGTGGGCCCTCCATACCATAGCGTGGACACTCCAAATGAATGCGCCCTCTCTATATTACATAGTGCCTCCATCTTTTAAATGATAACTCTTCCATCTTTAGCGCCTCTCCAATAGTGCGGGTTTTCTCCTTTTATGCAAACGCCCCATCTCCAAACTTGGTGGCGCCTCCCTATTGTGGTAGCACCTTCTTCTTATTTGGAGGTTTTATGCATGGACGCCCCCCTTTAGACTTAGGGTTTAGACCACCTTTAAACTTGGGAATCCTTTAGCTAGGCTTTAGGTTTTTAACCTTTGCTCCAAAATTATGTTTAACCTTAGACTTAGGCTAAAAT
This sequence comes from Pseudotsuga menziesii, assembly GCA_001517045.1. NCBI lineage: Eukaryota > Viridiplantae > Streptophyta > Pinopsida > Pinales > Pinaceae > Pseudotsuga > Pseudotsuga menziesii. The sequence continues at coordinate 163 of LPNX010426930.1, read as the reverse complement.
AAATTTCACCTTAGATTTAAAAATTTTCAATTAAATTTTTAAATTTTCCCCAAATTGACTTAGCAAAAATTAAAAAAATAACTTGAAAAATTAATATCTAGGCCATGGGGGGGTGAAAAACTTTGGAATAAGTTTTCCTAGGCTTAGGAATCCCTCAACCAAC
>LPNX010426867.1:0-12061 GCA_001517045.1 Pseudotsuga menziesii | reverse complement strand
AAAAAAAAAAAAAAAAAAATTGCAGGAATGTATAGGCATAGTAAGCGGTACCCTGAGATGGTGTCCACCGCTTCAGCTCAATTCGTCGGAAACTAACGTCTCAAAATATGGCGACGGAACGCTTTTGCACTCTGCGGCCAATGTCCATGAACTAATTCTTTACACATAACCACAGTAATAAACTTGCAAAGAAAAAAGCAATGTCACTCCTTTGATGTGCGTTCTTTTGACGTTACAAAAGTTGAGCTGTTCAATGACGTATTTATAAGTATTAAGAAGTTCTCTCTCTTCAGTGGATGATGGACCGGATGTCGATACATGATTTGTCGATATTAGTACAATTACTACAGAGCCCATTGGGGTTATCTTTATTATTGCACTCTGCATGTGGCATCGACATATCCTTCTGTTCTGTGGCCACACCGTCGTCACTTTTACGGTGATCTGTTTCCAGTTCTTTACAAACGCAAGTAGTGTTGTCGTTACAAAAGCCGCATTTGACAGAGCTAGGCAGTTCTGTCGAGTGCTGGTGGCGCTTGATAGCGGTATTGTACTTAATAGGTATCGCCTTCATTGGTTTGAAATTCTCGATCAAATTCTGCAGGATAGGGTCCTGAGCAGGCACAGAGGCTTGTTTCAGAGTAAGGGTCTCCAATTTCTGTTTAAGGGCATGGTTTTCCGATTCTTTCGCTTGAAGTTCATTTTGGAGGCGGTTTAGTTTCGTTTCGTAGTTTTTAACGACCTTACTCAGTGACTCTATGGTTTCCTCCAGCACTTGCAACTTGTTGTTTTTGCGTTCTCTGTAGGCCCTTTGGGCGTCTCTATTCTGCCGTTTTTTCTTCTGTAGCTCCTCATCATTTTCTTCAGTTTCGTAATCTTCGTGAAGTCGATGAACTCTTTTCCTCCGCTGAGCTGCTCTATGGGGCAACCTTGGAGGCAGTTTCCAATTTTTGGACACGTGGATCTTGGACAAAAGAGCGAGGTGGCTTTCCTCAGACTCCTTAGGTTTTATCAGAGGTAGAGCCATGACTGTGATAATATGCTAGTTACACTGTTTATGTTGTGTGAACTTGTTGTAATATGGTTAACTTCACTTTCAGTGATTGATATGATAGCGACATCACTGCCGTGCAAAAAGACCATTCCATTACTGCACCTTTTTGTCCTTTTCCGTGGAATAAAAGTTCACTCGTCAGTTCCATGCATTCTGGAAAAAAGTGATCTGAAAGATGCCACAGTTGTGGGGCCCGCCCGGCCCAATAGGTAAACTAAAATACAATAGAAGGGGTACTGAGTGCACGTGACTTATTTTTTTTTTTGGTTTTAGGTTTCGCTTTTTTCACCTTTTTCTACTTTCTAACACCACAGTTTTGGGCGGGAAGCGGAAACGCCATAGTTGTAGGTCACTGGCGTGAGTCAAGGCCGGGCAGCCAATGACTAAGAACGCGAGGTAACTTGAATTTAACTATTTATAATCAGTGGTAGTTACGAAGACAAATTGTTTTGTTCGTCAATACGAGTGCGAAACAAGGGTGGGAAAAGAAATCAACAAACATTGACATTGCAAGCAGGAAGGGTATGAACGTGAACAATCTTTCGGAACATCTACAGAACCTGATATCAAGCGATTCAGAGCTGGGCTCGCGCTTGCTATCATTGCTGCTGGTTAGCAGTGGCAACGCGGAGGAGCTCATTAGCATGATAAATAATGGCCAGGATGTCTCGCAGTTTAAGAAGCTCCGCGAGCCGAGAAAGGGGAAGGTTGCCGCAACAACAGCAGTTGTTGTAAAAGAAGAGGAAGCTCCCGTGAGCACTTCTAACGAACTGGATAAGATTAAGCAAGAGCGGAGAAGAAAGAACACAGAGGCGTCGCAGCGGTTCCGCATTCGCAAGAAACAAAAGAATTTTGAGAACATGAATAAGCTGCAGAACTTAAACACGCAAATCAACAAACTTCGCGATCGTATAGAGCAATTGAACAAGGAAAATGAGTTTTGGAAAGCAAAGCTCAATGACATTAACGAGATTAAGTCTTTGAAATTGTTGAATGACATTAAGAGACGGAACATGGGCAGGTAGCCCGCGAAACGTGCGGGCCTGATGTTTTGTTTTTCCTCTCCAACTTCGATTTTTCGATTTTTCCGTTTCTTTACCTAGCATATATATACACATCTATCTACATATAAATATATATATATATGTATATTTATTATTTATAGCATTGCGCGTGAGACAAAAGTGAGATCTTTTCGTCCCACTCCGCATTGATCAAGGACCGTTTATATTCCACAGACTTTATCTCGCTGGGAGAGCACCATCCTATAGTACGAAAGTTTGTAATAACTCGAGCGTACTGAGCGTCTTCCAGTTGTTGTTGGCGGCGCAAAGACTGCGCGGCTGCAGATGTGACGATAAATCTCTCGGAATCTGGGCGGCTAGCGGGACATACTGAATGCGTATGTTTGTCTCTGGGCATACTGTTCCTTCGAAAGAAAATACTCGAGGCTTTGGCAAGAAAACTGAGTTTTTCTTGTTCTGCCGGAACGCTAAGGCTTCCAGTTATGTCTTCGCGGCCAGATTTTCCTTGGTGTAAGATTGCAGATATTGCGCTCACAGAACTACGGTGCCGCCGACTTTGAACGCGCGGGCTGGACGATGATGACGATGACATATCTAGAGCCTTGGATAGGTCTCGCGACATGGAACTGTCGTCGTCTTCATCATCATCATCGTCGTCGTCGTCGTTCCTTGAGGCGTCTTCGACTAATGACGGAGCATGGATGGCGCCTGCGCCATCTCGCGATAGTGTCATGTACTTGTGAAAAGCCGCCGAATCGTCATCCACGTCATCATGTGAACCGAGCAACGAGGGCAGCAGACCATCTATAGAACTTCCTCGCGAACACGGTCCTGGCTCTACACCTGGTCCTTGTTCATCATGAGTCAAAGTTTCCGTAGCAGTCACATCAACTGGTAGTCCGACGCCTAGCAAACACCTCGTGCCACTCATTACCGACCACAACACCTCCTTGCGGTGTTTATCCGCTATGCTGGCAAGACGGAATCCTACATTACCTTCTTCAAACGGGCGTCTCGTTTTTTTCCCTGTGTTTTATGTCGTAGTTCTCCCTCAAAATACAGGCACGTACCCCATGTATAGGGGCAAGGGGGTGGGGGGTCGGCTCTTAAAGAAAATCTGGAAACTCCGCATTTTTGTCCTGCTCAAAACATTGGTCCAAAACCCTACCAATAACCCTAAGAATTTAGTAGATTACCCTCCCGCTCCGAGTAGGTCCTGTAATTAGGATCGGCGCCAATATTAAAACGTTTAACGGTACCGCACCCACACATTACCGAAAGCGCTCCGTCGGATGTGATTTCCAGTTTTTTTGGGGTCCATAACAACCGATGGCATTTTTTACAAATTGTTCTCTTTATCGTAGGAAGCAGTGATGTCTTGGTTTTCTTACTAATTAGGTCCATTGATTTGATATAATTGCGTGCCAAAGGCGTATGTGCGTCTGTTCTTGCTTTCTGTCTTGCTCTTGTTTGGTAAGCGGATATTTGGTAGAGGTAGTTTAATCTATGGAAATGGTCCTGGTTCGCAATCGTCCTTGGTGGCGGTACTAGCAGAGTACCATTTTCGTCGATCTCAGGTTTCATCTTTCCTCCGTGTGCTTTCTTGCCCATCTTTTTGCTTGTCTTTTCTCTGTCGGCGATGTGGGAAGGACAGTAGAAGAACCACGTATTGTTTTATTTTCTGTTCATCTTTTTTTTCCGTTCTTTTCATTTTGGTAATTTTTTTTCTTTTCCTTTCTTGAATTTATTCGGCGATATTCAGTAGAGGAGTGATCTCTGTAGCGTCATCCCCGTCTGCCTGTTGAGGAATCGACTTGTCATGATTCTTGAGTACTATGAGTTCCGGTCCGGTTGCATCCATGTGCCAGGTATTAAGTTTGAGAATGTTGAGTGCGCCCTCTTCTTCTGCATTCAACTCCTTGACAATAAGTTTCACGTTCTGAAGACTCGAGCTCAGTGAGCCGTTTATTATTACAATCTGGCAGAAAAGTAATAAAATATCGAGTAGTACCAGAAGTAGCTTGCTAGGAAACGCTGTGGGTACCGGACAAGTAAATTCCCTTATCAAAAGCATTATCACAAATCCGTACGGTTTGGAACATATGTCTCTCGATACGTCTAGCCTAATGTGGTATACTATACAGTACGCTGTTTCTAGAAATATTAGGCCTTGGTAATATCGTATGGCTTTGTTTATTATCATTCTTACAATAGGTGTTTCTAACCCTCTGATGGCAAGACTTTCATCATCTTCCTGATCATTGTCGCGGCCCACCTCTAAATAGTTCTTCTTCAGGTACCTGAGTGTCAATTCCTGAATGAAATCACAGAGCGATGAAATTATCCACCCCAGGAGGATCAAGAATAATGATCCATCTTTGATAAACCTCAAGTACAGGCAGCAATAAACGAATTTCTGCAAATTCGCTATCACTGACCTTTGTCGTCCATTGTCATCTTCCAAATGCAACATTTCCTTCCGATGCCCTGCTCCTTTCCCTTTCTGTATTAGCTTGTCATCTAAGCCTTCGTCATTGAAGTATCCCTTCCCTTTCTTTCCCTGGAGAAAAGCCATATGAGAAGTTTATATTACCCGGTTTAAAGTTTTTTTTTTTTTTTTTTCTACCACTAGAATGCTCTCTATAGTACCCATGATGCATTAGTTGAACACTAGCAGGTCAGGTTTTGTACCCTCCCGAATTATGGCTATCTCCTCAATTGCGATGACATTGTCAATATGAAACTAAGTTGTCAATTATCCTAGTTTGCGGCCACCTATGCCCCTTGTTGAAAATGGTACACCTTTCAGAGATACTTGAATCTTAGGCACTTTTGGCGTAAGATTCTTGACGTTTTCTTTTCTTTTCAAACCTGAAAAGCGTTTGCATTTCTCTTTCAATTTTATTTCAAAAAAAAAGAAAAAAGGGTCCGTTTTATTATTTCTTGGCATTGGACCCTTTTTTCCTTGGTGCGGTTACCGCCGCCGCGCACATCCATGTGTCAAGATTTTTGTGCCATGGAAAGGGCCATCGAGTTTCATCATGAATTTAGATAGCGCCAGGCTAGTCTTTCACATGTAAGTCCGTGAAACCACATAAACATTTTACTCTTTAACTGCTCAAAAAGCTGGCACTTTCTGTTCCTAGCTAGAAACATAACATTACAGGGTCGCTATGTCCACTAAGTTGCCTATTGTGATTTCAAACGGAACAGCCTTCAAAAAAGTCCCCGTTCAATTGCTGTTGAATAGCGGATCAGAGGCACAACATGGCCTCCCTAGGAACGCTGACTCTCAGCCTGCTCGACCAAGAACGGGCATTACTAGGACATGTGGGCAATGTGGAGAGATTAAGACTTCATTACAATGGAGGGAGGGCCCTAACGGTGCTGCTTGCCTGTGTAATGCTTGTGGGTTGTTTTTTAGAAAATTGATTCTGCGCTTCGGTAGAGCAGCTGCTAAAAGATACATGGAGCAAATTAAAGGTACCGGGACTAAGAGAAGGATCCCCAAAGAACTTACCGGAACTGTCAGATTCTGACCCATTATACTTTTTCAGCTTTCAACCTATCGGGACAAAAAGACAATGTAACGTTCAACATGTAATAATAAAATCGTTAACGACGATAATGAGCGCAGTTCTTTTAAAATAATGTGTTTTTTTTTTTTTACATTTTCCTTTGTCGAATATATAAAGTTTCTTCTTCTGTATGTAAAAGTATTTTTATTTTATGTTATTGAATTTGTTTTTTTGTTATTTATGTATACGCGACTATCTATCAGTTTGGTACCTCGAACACCAGAGATACACCTTCATCACCTGCAGTTATTACTTTTCTCTTCTGCTCGGTGCCGGTATTTGCCACAGGATGCAGTAATATAAAATCAAGAACCCCCATATTATGGCCCACACAAACAAACTTCTCTTGGCCAGTTCTTGCATTAAACTGGTAAACCTTACCATTGATACACGATGCGAATAAGTCATCATTATCAAACATAAGTTTTGTAACAGAATCTTCGAGAACAAACTTGTGTCTTACTCTCCATGCACTTGTATCATATAAGAGTATTTCACCGCAGACAAGGCCAATGGCCATAAGGGAGAATTTGGATGACCAAGAAATGGATTCAATGGAGGCATCTAGTTCGTCTTGTTCTGGCTTTAGTTCAATCACTGTAGATAAATGTAAAATCGCACCGCCATTGTTACAATTAATTACTGCCAGAAGACCATTGTTGGACCCACATGCCACGACACCCGAGTTACCCTTGGTCAAAGTTGCCGGAGCTAATGATAGGGAAATCCATGGAGCTTCTAATCCCTTGATTTCTGCCTGTGTGATCTTAAATAATTGTTGGCCAGTGAAGCAATTCCATGCCACAATAGTGCTATCCAAAGAACAAGTGACTAATTCCAGCGTATTTTCACCCTTGTCGGTGTTAATGAATTCACCCATAGAGCAATCTTGCTGGTGTACAAAACCAGACATTAACTGTTCCAAAGAACCATCCTGCTCATTAATCTGGTAGCACCAAACAGATCCATCAGTTGCACCAAACGCAAACGTCCTTGCTATAGTGGGATGAGTTTTCAGCCAAACAATCTCTTCGACTTCTTGCATTTGCGATGCCAACTTCCACTGAGCGCCACCTTTTTGACCCATGTGTACAAGAACCTTCCCCGACATATCGGCAGTGACCAAGAAGCCCCCTTCAGAAGTGAAAGAACATGAAATCACAGATTCGCCATAACCGGTTAGAGTGCCAGCAAACTTGGGTGGCTGTGAATGTGATGTCCAAAGATGTGCCAAGTTATCACCCCCACCGGTACATACTAGCGGCAGGTTAGGATGATGGCCAATGGCAAACACGGAGTCTGTGTGCTTATCGAAATAGGTAAGCGAGTTGTTGGACATGTCGACCTCCAAAGCTTCCTCATCATCATTCATCATTTCATCATCGTCGTCATTCTCTCCTTCAATATCAACGGGAACGTCTTGTTCGACCTCCACAGTGGGCACAATCTCCTGCTCAACTTCTTCGGTAGTTATAAACTCTTCTTGAGGTTCCATTACGCTTAATGTGTCGCTATTTGGTGCTGTTTTGGTCTTCAAAAGGCCTCATCTAAAGCCCATCGAATGTATCTCTTTAGTTATTCATAGTGAAAATTTTGCCAGAAAAAGAAACGGCGGGCGGGTGATAATGCGGCGAGTGGGAATTTCTTACTTAAAAATATACTTAACCAAGTATTCTCACTTAGTGTGTTCGAAGGTACCTGGCAAAAGCAACAAACACAGGACAGTATAGCATTATGATGGGATTTGAATGGGGTTTTAAACCCAGCAGTAAAATAACACAGAGTACAGTCAGTTCACAAGGCACAGGCAATGTAATGATTCCAACTGCTGGAGTGAAACAAAAAAGGCGGTATGCCAACGAGGAGCAAGAAGAGGAAGAACTACCTCGTAACAAGAATGTGATGAAATATGGGGGCGTCTCCAAGAGGAGGCCTCAGCCAGGATCGCTCATCAGAGGGCAGCCTCTGCCCTTGCAACGAGGCATGGAACTAATGAACAAGAACCAATTACAGCAGTTGTTGGTGGATTTGATGACAAAACATCCAGAAATACAACAAAGCGTACATACGAGAGTCATCGGATTAGACTTCAGTATACAAAAGTGTCTGGACATGTTGAAACAAAAATCAGAAGCCGTTTACCAGAGCATACCTTACAATAGGTCTTATGAGAGTAATAAATTAGATGACTATGCTTTCGTGAGAATGAAACCTCAAATTCTGGAGTTCTTAAACTGTTTGGTGGATTTCATACTGGATAACATTCCACCACGTTTGGAAAATTTGCACGCATCATTAAAATTCTTAGACATTTGCACGGAATTAGTTATCAAATTGCCCAGATTTGAATTAGCTAGTAATAATTACTACTACGATAAATGCATTGAACAATTGTCTCACGTATGGTGTACGCTTATTGAACATGTTGCCCGTGACAGGATAATTTTATTAGCAGATAATAGCTCCGTCTGGAAAAGTCATATGACAAGATTACAGGTATACAATGAACATTCAAATGGGTTATTGGAACGCCCACTCCAGCTGTTCAAATCTTTAGATATGGGTAGCCCTTCAGCAGCATCGTCATCAACATTATCACTTCAAGAAAGTATTATTTACCACCACGATACCATGACAGCAAACGAAAACAATAACAATAGTGGTAGCGCTGCTACTGATTCGCCCTTTAACTAAGGATAGAATGGTTCTTTTGCTTTTTCAAATACATTAATATGTATATATATGTATATATAAATGTATGACTGTGTAATGTTACATATGCAGAAGTATCCGATTTTTTTTTGATTTTTTCTTTTATTTCATAAATCCAGTTTTTTACTGAAAGATAAACTTAATCCCTTCAACAGCTGTTGAGGATTAATCACTTGTGAGTGGTCATCGTCCGTTTCGCTTGAGATCTTTCTCATTGTTTCTATGTTCAATTTATTCACTTTTGAATTTGTTATTTCGTTTAAGGCTAGTGAGTGCGAGTTTAATATATGCGACTGGTACCTTAGCTCATCGACTTTTGTTTCTAACTTTGTCTCAACATCTGCAATCGCAAGGTCTGGCTCTTCTGTATCCGACAACGGTTCCAGTGGTTGTGATGAGAATGAAGTCAATTCTTGCCATTCAAGATCTGGTCTCGAAGTGTCTAAAGTGACTGCCCATTCTTTCACTTCATTTTTGATCGCGTTCACCTTGCTCGTTAAAATGCTAAGATTCTTTGTGTTTTCCACGTTTTTGCTATTAGGTAATAGTTTTTTTGGTTCTTTCGGTAGGGCTTTTCTCCTTTCACTAAATTTACGTCTAGACCTCTGTATTTCCGAGTAGTCCACCTCATCGTCGTCGTCGTCGTCGTCGTCGTTTTCCTGAAACAGTTGTCGCAGTTCCGTGTCATCGTAGTTTTCAGTGTTATCCAGAACCTTCTCCTCATCTTCATCCTCATATTTTTCCTCATCTTCCCAATCTATCGCAATATGATCTTTTTTAAGATCATCGACAAACTCTTTTATTATCACCATAGCCAGACGTTTGGGATCCACATAATCAGTTTCTGCCTTTGTTGATTCGAGCTTGGATTTTTTGGCCAGATGTTCAAGTTCCCCTTCTTCCTCTTGGTTTTTAGCCTTCAACTCCAATTTATGCAGAGATCTCATTAAACACCAGTTGAAAAGCTGTCGTATTTGTAAATTTTTACCAAAAGACGCATTTCCAACCACGGTGTAAAAATCCTCTTCAGGAATATCCTTGTGCGGAGATATAATAGTGCTTCCCCCATTAGCTTGAGATGCTAACATAGACAATCTTCTACCTCTCTGACTTCCGATTGATTTTTTCCTTTCCCTTGTTCGTTGAATGTAGTGTGGTTGCTGAAGTTGTTGTTGATGGAATGATCCGTACGGAAACAATTGCGGAGCTGGCAGCAATTGTTGTGATGAAGATATATTTTGGGGAGTAGTCATATCGGGACCGCCTGCAGCAGTGGGTTGCGAATAAAAGGGCTGTAATGAGGAGTTGGGCATAATCGAATGCATTGGTGATCCAGGATATGGTATCATTGCAGGAGTTGGTGCATTCATCGGATGGTAGTAATAGTAATAAGGCATATATGGAGCGGGCATTGCACTTGCATTAACATTCGCAGTTGCATTTGCAGTCGCATTTGCAGTCGCATTTGCAGTCGCATTTGCAGTCGCATCTCCACTATGATTGTCGTCAGCAATTGGCGCAGAAGAATTGAAATTCTCCACTCTCTTGGCCTTTTTTATATCTTGCAGGTTATCCAGCCTTTCGCCCAGAGTAGGGAACCCCTGGATATGTTTATTCTTGTGTCGTTTGAATTTCAAATCGGGGCTCAAATTCGACACGGATTGTTTATTCTCAAAATATTCGGTTTCCTCCTCATCTTTCTGGGTGGGCTCGTTGCTTTGTAGAGTAGCCTTGGAGTCGGATTCCAATATTGGGATAGTTTCCATCCGCAATGGGTATACTTGTTTGTGTGTTCTTTGATGCAGCATCGGCGGCGTACCGGAGACCGTTTGTGTGGGTTCCAGACTCATCCTCTACCTAAATAAAGAAAAATTTGTGTGTGGTACAATAGAAGAGGCCCGGTTTCACAACTCTGCCTGGTACTTTGTGCTTTTATCAATTGGCGGTTCTTTTGATGTTTATTTTGATTTGTTTATCATTTGTGAATTTTTGCTTTTACTAGAAATATATATCATTTTAAACGAAGCCACATATAAACGCTGAACTACACTGTAATTCATCATATAGTAAGCTGTCTTATGTACTAAATTATCACTTCCAAAATGTAATAAACGTCTTTTGGCAATGGGGTACTCTGTGGTTTGCCCTTTGTATTATTTAAGCAATTGAAGTGAGGAATAAGCGGCCGTTCTGCAGTATGTCTTTTCGGGAGACTCTTTCTGCTACAGATTTTTGTAGATTCTATATCTACTCCATATTGATATATGCCTTGATATTATTTGTCCGTTGACGACCATCTATAACGCCGGGTTGTTTGGATATAAACATTTTGGTTTGCTTCTGCGCTCTTGACTTTGACGTGCCCCTATGGCAGCTCTTCTCGGTATATACGTGCTGCTATGAATAGAGCGTTAAGCCAATCATAGTGTTTTAGTTTCACTCTTGCTGAACTCAACTTTCAAAGGCTTACCAAAGAATCGCTCGCCGTTTAATGAAATCTGGGCCAGACTGGCCTGGTCGATGGTTCTCATGGTGATAAAGGCTTGGCCCCGCTGTTTCTTGAAATTCATGCTAACCTTCAGTACCTCTCCAAACGTAGCAAAGAGTAAAAAAAGGTTTACTCGCAGTCGTTGCATATTAATTTTTTCATTAAGCTGGCTCACGTACAGCGTATTTTTAGCTTCCGTTACTGGTTCAGCCACAGCGTGATGAGTATCGTGATCAATCCTCTGCTTTTTCCTTGCTGGTTCAACCATTACTATATCCTACGTGTGAATGATGCGTGAGTTTCGAAACAGTTGCTCGGTCAGTGCCCTTTGCCACTTTTACCTATTGTTTTCTTTCAGTTGAAAAGTTTCATAACGCCAAAAAGATAAAAAATTAATCAAAAATACTTTGAAGCTGAAGAGAAAAGCGTGCCATAATACTAGCAAAAATTAGTTTTAGCAACTCAAAAAACTGTTTTATAAACATCATGACCAATTCAGTAAAGACTAATGGGCCAAGCTCCTCAGACATGGAGTACTACTATAAGTCGCTCTATCCATTCAAACACATTTTCAACTGGCTGAATCATTCGCCCAAACCTTCTAGGGATATGATTAACAGAGAATTCGCTATGGCGTTCAGGTCAGGTGCTTACAAAAGGTATAATTCTTTTAACTCTGTGCAAGATTTCAAAGCACAAATAGAAAAAGCCAACCCAGACAGATTTGAAATCGGTGCCATATATAACAAACCGCCAAGAGAACGTGATACTCTATTAAAAAGCGAATTGAAAGCTTTAGAGAAGGAGTTGGTGTTTGATATTGATATGGATGATTACGATGCCTTCAGAACGTGTTGCTCCGGAGCCCAAGTTTGCTCTAAGTGCTGGAAATTTATATCTTTGGCAATGAAAATTATGAACACGGCCCTAAGAGAGGATTTTGGTTATAAGGACTTCATCTGGGTATTTTCAGGTAGACGTGGTGCTCATTGTTGGGTAAGCGACAAACGGGCACGGGCTTTGACGGATGTACAACGAAGAAACGTTTTAGATTATGTCAACGTGATTAGAGACAGAAATACTGACAAGCGATTGGCTTTGAAGAGGCCTTATCACCCTCATCTTGCTCGTTCTTTGGAGCAATTGAAACCTTTCTTTGTCAGCATTATGCTCGAAGAGCAAAATCCTTGGGAAGATGACCAAC
>LPNX010426855.1:1099046-1143609 GCA_001517045.1 Pseudotsuga menziesii | reverse complement strand
AACAAAAAGGCCAAAATTTACTAGTAAATTGTGATGAAATCCCCCCAAGGTGTAGGCCAACTGGGCTTCCTAACTCGTGTACGAACATACAAAATTTGTAAGCAAAGTATGGGGAATGATATAAGACCTAATTTAATGTCATTACACATGGTTATTAGTTCTGAAAATGGGTTATAGAGTTCCACATTCATTTGATAACTTTCAGAGAAATTGCTTAAGGGGAAATTGCATAACTAGATCGATTTTGACATATGAAACGTAGAGTTAAAGACTCAGGTAAGGTTGTGACATATAGATATACAAAATAAAAATTGCTTCCCCAATAGTATTAAAAACTATAGAAATACCCTCATACAAGTATTGTATACAACTCATTCAGTATGGGAGTCAAATACATGAAAACTAGTGAATTAGTAGCATGGAATTGCAAGAGTTTCACATATGGAATTCTTGGATTTCGACCCAGAGAGAATAGGGACAGGATATTACAGAGTAACACATCATATATTTCTGTCAAAACATCATAAAACTCAAAGAACATCACTCATACAAATCTGATACAAAAATCCTTCATTAGAGGAAATTTGAACTCAAAATGGGCCTCCTAAGGAAAATTAATAAAATAATAGTTAGAATAATAAATTAATATTTATTAATTTTGGAGGAAGAAAAAAAAAACTACTTTTTTGTTCGTATTTTCGACATATCTCCCTGTGTTTTAAGTCAAATTTCGATCAGGAGAGCTTGTTGGATGCGGAATCAAATTATGCATCCAACGAGTATCCACTAGGCATACTTTTGACGGGCCCTGCTACCCAAAAAACAAGAAATACCTGAAAAAATGTGATGATGATGTCATCATCACATTTTTTTTTCAGATGTTTCTTGTTTTGGGGGTAGTGGGGCCTATGAAAAGTATGCCAAGTGGGTACTCGTTGGATGTGGAATTTGATTCCGCATCCAACGAGCTCTCCCGATTGAAATTTGAGTAAAACCACAGGGAGATATGTCAAAAATACAAACAAAAAAAGAAATTTTTTTTATGATACATACCCCCAAATTTATATTAAAAAATTGTTTAAGAGGTGCTCCCTTTTTGAATTTTAAATAATTTTGATTGGATAATACATGATGACATGGAATTTGTATTATTTTTGGAAGGCCCATTTTAAATTGAAATTTCCTCTAATGCAAGACTGAAGCCAATGTCGTGGAAACTCAATGGCATGGGAATGCAAGATTTTCACACATGAGTTTGTTGGATTTCAAGCCACAGAGCATAAGGACATGAAATTTAAGAGTAATACATCATATATTTCTTTCCCAAAATCATAAAAATCATAGAATACCCCTCATACAAATCTGGTATAAAACTACTTCAAGATTGAAGCCAAAATCCATGAAGACTAGTGATACAAGGGCATGAGTATGCAAGATTTTCATACATGTATCTATGATATTTATACTTAAAGAGAATGTGTAAATAATATTACAAAGACATATATCATATATTTATTCCCCGTCATCATAAAACTCATATAAATGTCCTCATACAAATATGATACAAAGTTACTTAAATATTGAAGCCAAATCCATGAAAACTAGTTATTCAAGAACATGGGAATGCGAGTCTCTAACATGAGTATTATTGATATTTAGACTTACAAATAATATGTACATGAGATCATAGAGCCATGCATCATAATAAAATCTTTGTAGTCAACTATCCTCAGCAAGGCACAAGAATCACTCCAACAAGTGCACCATCAAATATGAGTGTGGGGGAATGGAGAAGAATGAGTGAGAGAATGGGGAGATAGATGAGAAATAGAATTTATGGAACTTAAACCTGCAAATAAAAATCCTTCATTATTCTCCCATGATAGGTCTTAATGGCCTCTCCATTAACCAACTTGGAAAAGAATCCAACTTCCTCGAACTTGGTTCAGAAGCAGGGAGAGTGAACACTCACTGTGCAATGGACAAGTAAAATATTTCCAAAATGACAAAGGCCAATTAAAAAATGATAAAAATATATTATCTTTCCTCATCAAATATTTTTATTAACTTCATGATCCCTCCTAAGGTCGAATTTCCCTCCATGGGCTTCCTCCAACTCATCTTAGTCGTTTAGTAACTCTCATGACACTTGTCTTCCTCTTCATGCTCCAATTCGTCTGGTTGCGTCTAAATCCAAAATTCGACCTCTTGGTGTTAGTTTTGTACCTAGGGAAGTGTTCCCCTAGTGAATTTTTCCTTAGTCTCTTAGAGAAGGGACATAAAGTGACCCTTGCATTAAATGACTTAAGTAAAAACATTTAATTTGACTTTAGAGCATTAAAGTCACTTTTTGATAAATTTAAGTGGGTGAGTTAAATTAATATTTTAGAAATAAAATGTGAGCATTTAATTTCAGCCCTTGATCTAATCTAATATCCACCGTTAGATTAGACTCACCCTAGGGTTTTCTCAAAAAGGCATGGGAAAGGCATTTGCCTCACTTTTGTAGATTGAAGTGAGAAGAGAGAGCTAAGAGAGAGAAGAGAGAGTTTCCATTTTTCCTGAGCAAGAGGAAAATTTTTGTAGCACGCAAATTGAGGGAAAGGAAAAAATCAAAGAGGGCATGGAAATCGAGGAGAAGATAATAGCATTTATTGCTGGTCCGTACATTCTGTATAGTACAGTTTTTCGAGGCAATAGGCACGATTTTCAAGGCAGTTTTCTGGGCACGATTTTTGAGAAAAAAAATTGGGCACGAATTTCAAGGTCTGTATGGTCCATCCATATAGTCCATATAGTTTTTCAATATAGGCCGTACAGTGGCACATAAATCGAGGCAAAAAATAGAAAAAAAATCAGAGTTTGATTTTTGCTGCTCGACATGCAAATCGAGACAGAAATTTATCTTCCGAGTTGAGATAAGTTGGATTGATATTTTTTGTGTATTGCTATAAATGATAAACTTCTCCTGAAATATAAAAATACTCTCTCTTTGACTAGTTTTCCCCTAGTGGGTTTTTCTAGGGCCATTGGCCAAAAATCCTAGTGTTCTGTGTGATTAAATGGCGTGCTGATTTTTATTTCCTGTCACTGAAAAGATTGTTTACAGCAATGTTTTAAGTCTGAATTTTTTTGTTTATTTCTAGCACTTTATTTTTCTGAGAATGTCATAAACATTGATATAAATTTTACTTGAAACCGATGGCTGAAAACTAGTGAAAAATCTACATGGTATCAGAGTGGGTTGTGGCAGAAAATTAAATTTTACCAGTGAAACAGTCATTTCCAGAATTTAGAAAAACCTTTGTGACAGTAGTACATTTTGCTGAAACTTGTTCTTTGAGAAAATGACTTCTGTGGGGTTGAGAAGTGAGGATAGGTTGGATGAGGCAGTGAACTTTGTCTCATGGAAAGCCCGGATTTTACTTGTGCTGAGGGAGAATGAGTTGTGGGAGGAAGTAGTTAGAAACACTACAACAAATCCCATTACTATTCCTCCTTTTACTGATGCAGTATTACTTGCAGCCTTTAATAAGAAGGATATTAAAGCCATGAGGATAATCTTAGATGTTGTTAAATACCATGTTATTCCTCACATTTCAGCGAAGGATCATGCGCATGAAATGTGGAATGCTTTGACCGGTTTGTTTGCTAGTACTAATGAAAATAGGAAGATGGTACTTAGAGAGAAGCTAAAGAATGTCAAGATGGTCAAAGGAGAGGCATGTATGACTTATCTTACTAGGATCTCTTAGGTGAGAGATGAGTTTGCAACTGTTCGGGTGGCCATTGATTCTTATGAGTTAATGTGGACAACCTTGAACGGGGTGACTGCACCTTCGTATGTGTTTGTTCAGGGGTTGGTGGCCAGAGAGAATGTACCATATTGGTACAGAGTATGTGATGACTTTGTTCAGGAGGAGACTCAGAGGGGTTTCTTGCAGTGCAGTGGCTCTACTAGTAGAGGGGATGAGGAGGATGTGGCATTAACAACAAAGGGGAAGAAGAAGAGCAAGAAGGGTCCCAAGAAGGGTGGGGCCAAGCAGCAGTAGGATGGGAAGAAGAAGGATATGAGCACTGTGAAGTGATTTTCATGTCACAAGATGGGACACTATGCTACTACGTGTCTAAACAAGAAGAAGAAGAAGCAGTAGACAGCTGCTTCAACTGAGATCGATGATTTTGCAGCTAGATTTCAGAGTGAGTTTTCACTATGTACTGGGCATATTGAGAGAGAGAGCATACATTCTCACCAGTGCGGATGTTGATATACAGAGGGATTTTTCCTGTGTGACAAACCATTCTTACAGTGAATCTACTTCCAGCACTTGGTACATAGATAGCGGAGCCTCGAGCCACATGACAGGTGCTTGTGAGATGTTCTCTGATCTTTCACAGGAAGATACTGATGTGGAGGTTGTGTTGGGAGATGAATCAGTAGTCAGTGCAATTGGACGTGGGACCATTACATTTCAGAGGGAGTCCACAAGTCCCATGGTGTTGTAGGACGTATTGTATGTGCTTGGGATGAAGAAGAACCTAGTGTCAGTTTCCATCATCGAGGATCAGGGTATTAGGGTGTCTTTCATTGATGGACACATGCATATGTTTCCCAAGACTACATGACCATCTGCTTCAGTTGCCATTGGAGCGAGATGTGGGAAACTGCATAGGCTTTTGTTTCAGTCGCAACATGCTTTAGCACATAGCAGTAGTATTGAATTGTGTGAGATTTGGCATAGGAGGATGGCTCACTTGCATCATCCAGCCTTGGGGTTGTTGAGGCAAATGGTGATAGGTTTACCGAAGTTCAGCATAGGGAAGAGTGATGTGTGCAGGGGGTGTGCTTTGGGAAAGTACACCAAGACTACTTTTCTGAGCAGTGATAGCAGGTTAGCTAGTACTCTTGACTTGATACATTCATACTTATGCGGACCTACGTCTTCTGTATCCTTGAGAGGATATGAGTATTATGTGACATTCAATGATGACCATTTGAGGAAGACCTAGATCTACTTTCTAAAGAGCAAGAATTCTGAGGAAGTCTTGCAGAGGTTCCAAGAGTTCAAAGCTCTTATGGAGAACCAAACAGGGAGGAAGATCTGAGTCTTGAGATCAGATAATGGGGGTGAGTATACCTCCAACAAGTTTGATGGATTTTGCAGACAGGAGGGGATCAAGAGACAGTTCATAGTTCCGTATACTCCAAAGCAGAATGGAGTAGTAAAGAGGAAGAACAGGTCCATTGTTGGAGCATCTATAGCTATGTTACATGACTAGTCACTTCCTTTCTTTCTCTGGGCCGAGGCTTGCAGCACCACTGTATATCTTCAGAACAGGAGTCCCCATTAGGCAGTGGGGAATATGACACTTGAGGAGTGCTTTTCAGGAAAGAAGCCCGAAGTTGGCCATTTTTGTATATTTGGTAGTTTGACTTATTCTCATGTCCCTTTAGAGAAGAGGACAAATTTGGATCCCACTGCAGAGAAGGCCATATTTGTGAGTTATGATGAGATTGCGAAGGCTTTACGCATTTATCTTCCCTCTCAGAGGAAAGTGGTGGTGAGGAGGGATGTGAAGTTTCAGGAGGAGTGAGCCTTTAGGAGGCCGAGAGAGTCAGAGTAGGGAGAGCAGTAGGTCCCTTTACCTCAGGTTGTGGCACAGGTTCCATCTACGCAGTAGTTAGGATCACATGTTTTTGGGGTTACAGGACCACATAGTGTTGGCACAGGTTCACCAGGTTCAGTGGTTAGGCCAATAAGGTCTTTGGGGATAGGTGATGGGTCTACTATTATAGGTACACCTTACAGGGGATCAGGATCAGGATTACAGGGTACACTTGGTGTTGGCACACTAGCTTCAGGTTCGTAGGTGACTGGGGCTTCTAGCTCTAGTAGTTCTTTAGATGAGGACAGGTTAGTGTGGGAAGAACGTTCAGGGAGAAATAAGCCTAAGTGGCTTCAGGAGACCTTGAAGGATGCCTTAAAGACTGGGAAACCCAGTGACAAGGTGAGAGCCATCAAGATTCCTGAAATATTGGGCATGGTGTTGGTGGCTTGTGCATGAGATTCTGAGCCTTCTACTTTTGAGGAGGCCTCCTAGCATTCGGTATGGAGAGATTCCATGATGGTCGAGTACCATTCCATCATGAAGAATGATGTATGGGAGATTGTTCCGAGACCACAGGGGAAGTCAATGGTGACTTCTCGTTGGCTTTACAAGCTGAAGCATGTGGCAGATGGGAGTGTGGAGAAGTACAAAGCCAGGTTTGTAGAGCGGGGGTTTTCACAGGTTCAGGGCATTGATTATGATGAGACTTTTGCACCAGTTGCTCGTTATAAGTCTATCAGGGCATTGATTTCCATTGCAGCGGAAATGGATTGGAAGATCCATCAGATGGATGTGAAGACCACATTCCTCAATGGGATAATATAGGAGGAGATTTACATTGAGCATCATCAGGGCTTTAAGATACATGATAGAGAGACACATGTATGAAGGTTGAAGAAGGCCCTTTACGGGATGAAGCAAGCTCCAAGAGCTTGGTACTCCAGGATTGATTCTTACTTGCTAAGTATGGGGTTTCAGAAGAGTGAAGCGGATCCAAATCTCTACTTCATCATGGTTAGAGATGATCCGCTTGTTCTTCTGCTATATGTTGATGACTTGTTTATCACAGGGAGAGAGAGACCCATTGCAGCTTGTAATAAGGATCTTGCGGCAGAGTACGAGATGACTGATATTGGGCTGATGCATTATTTTTTGGGATTGGAGGTTTGGAAGGAGCTTGGACATATTTCCCTGGGGCAATGAAAGTATGCAGTTGATATTTTGAGGAGATTCAAGATGGAGGATTGTAGGCCTATGTCGACACCTATGATCACCAACTGGAAGAAGCTTCATGCTTCTGAGGGAGAGTTGATGGTCCCTACTTTATATCGTCAGCTTATCTGGTCATTGATGTATCTGGTCAATACTCAACCAGATTTGTGTTTTGCAGTGAATACTCTTAGCTAGTTCATGGTTGAGCCTAGGAGTGTGCATTGGGTCACTGCAAAACATGTGTTGCGCTATCTTTTAGGGACAATGGATTTTGGTTTGGACTACAGGAGGTTAAAGGGGATCAGATTGGTTGGCTATACAGATTCAGATTGGGTAGGTAGTGTGGAAAATTAGAAGAGCACTTCTAGATGTTGTTTTAGTTTGGGCTCGGCAACAGTGTCATGTTTCAGTCAGAAGCAGAAGTCCATTGCATTGAGTACTGCAAAGGATGAGTACATGGCAGCAAGTTTGGCCAGCTGCGAGGCCTTGTGGCTTCGCAAGTTGCTGGTGAATTTATTTGGTCAGGAGCTTAGGCTTAAGGTGATTTACTGTGACAATCAAAGTTGCATCCATCTCTCTGAGAACCTAGTCTTTCATGACCGGTCAAAGCACATAGAGATCAGATATCATTTCATTCGAGACTATGCTCAGAGAGGAGCAGTCATGCTTCAGTATATTTCCACTGATGAGCAGGTAGCAGACATACTGATGAAGTCTTTGGGGAGGGGCAAGTTTGTCTTCTTTAGAGACAAGTTGGGAGTGGTGCAGAACACCTTCCTCGGTAAGAGGAAGTGTTAGTTTTGTACCTAGGGAAGTGTTCCCCTAGTGACTTTTTCCTTAGTCACTTAGAGAGTAGTCACTTAGAGAGGGGACATAAAGTGTCCCTTGCATCAAATGACTTAAGTAAAAGAATTTAATTTGACTTTAGAGCATTAAAGTTTTTTTTTTGATAAATTTAAGTGGGTGAGTGAAATTAATATTTTAGAAATAAAATATGAGCATTTAATTTCAGCCTTTGATCTAATCTAATCTCCACCATTAGATTATACTCACCCTAGGGTTTTCTCAAAATGGCATGGGAAAGGAATTTTGCCTCACTTTTGCTGATTGAAGTGAGAAGAGAGAGTTGAGAGAGAGAGAAGAGAGAAATTTTCCATTTTTCTTGAGCAAGAGGAAACATTTTGTAGCATGCAAATCGAGGGAAAGGACAACAACAAAGAGGGCATGAAAATTAGGAGAAGACAACAACATTTATTGCTGGTCCATAGGCAGTAGGCACGATTTTCGAGGTAGATTTCTAGGCATGATTTTCAAGAAAAAAACTGGGCACAGATTTCGAGGTCCATACGGTCTGTATAGTTTTTCCGTACAGTGGCATGAAAATTGAGGCAGAAAACAGAAAAAAAATCAGAGTTTTGATTTTTGCTGCTCGGCACACAAATCAAGACAAAAATTTATCTTTCGGGTTGAGATAAGTTGTTTTGATATTTTCTGTGTATTGATGTAAATGATCAACTTCTCCTGAAAATAAAAATACTCTCTCTCTCTGGTTTTCCCCTAGTGGGTTTTTCTAGGCCATTGGCCAAAAATCCTAGTGTTCTGTGTGATTAAATGGCATGCTGATTTTTATTTCCTGTCACTGAAAAGATTGTTTACAACAATGTTTTAAGTCTGTTTTTATTTTATTTTATTTCCAGCACTTTATTTTTCTAACAATGTCATAAACATTCATATAAATTTGACTTGAAACCGGTGGCTGAAAACTAGTGAAAAATATACACTTGGTGGCTATTTTTATCTCTTCCATGTCATATTTTTCATATGTCAACAATCAGGTCTGAATTTGTCATACTTTTCATAGAATATTCCATCATTTGTTGTCATAGAGTCCATAGAATATCCTTCCAAGTGGCACACCTTATCTTCTAGTCTATTCCTCTTCCATGGGAGTTACCCTCCTTTACCAATTCGAATTCCTTGGCTCATTATATGATATTTGACACGACATAACCATCCAATAATGTTACATTACCCATGTGTTCAAATTTGTATGAATATCATGCCAAGTGTGCGGGGAATCTAGTCACCCAAAGGCTCCACAAGCTTCCAAGTGTCTTCATGAATCCATGCCAGCTTATTTTCTTATAATTTATCATTTACGTGACCCATTTAAATGTGAATATGGTAAACTAAAGTACTTTTGGGTCCCATAGCTCCTTGTTACAAAATTTATGTCTCCATCACAACCTGGGGAACTAGTAGGTTGGTGAAACATTATTTGCAAATAGTCTTATTTGGAAATTATTTAATTGGGGACATGACAATTTGATTGATGAAAATAATCAAACATTAATTATCCAATTAAATATTTTTTTTTCCAGATCATAAGTATACTATTCAAGCATTCATTCACTAATATTCAATCGTTTACCATCATTGCAATCTACATGATTATATGGTATGCAAATACTAGTAGTGCACAAAACCAAGCATAATATACATGAAAACATACTTAGACATAGGGTAGTGTTAACTGGAATATTTCACCTTCTGCAAACGGTAAGGTGCTCCACTGGTCTGAATGGTTCAAATCTAAAACAAATGAAGGACAAATGTTGAAGACCCTCCCTGGACGTCGTAGATACCTAGAATGTGATGCTTCGATAGTAACCCTGTGTACCTACAATTAGATTAAACACACAAACACATCAAAGCTGCCAGAATATAATCTACTGATCCATGTTTAGACTAAGGAATCTAACAACATACATGTGAAATCAAACAACAACAGTAATGTGGGATGGAAATCAGCTTTGCATTAAGATAAAATGGAGAAGTTTACAACCATTTAAGCCTTAGTGTTGACATGCATCTCCATGAAACCAAGCACTCTCATCCACATAAGCTCCAACTTTTGCTCTCTATGCTCTTCAATGGCTTGGGCCAAGTAATCAATCCAACAACATAATAATACCTTAAGAGTTCTCCCCTCAACCATGGACATGATCTTGTATTATAAGGCTCAATGGATAGGGATGGTTGAGAGATTAGTGGATGAGGTGGCCTCTAAGATCCTAGGATTAGGGATCTCGAGCTCAACTGACCCACAATGATAGGGATAAGGGAGGACACGAGGCTCATCATCTAGAAGCCTCAAGAATATTCTCTTTTTCCAATTTTACCCAGGGTACCACTTTTCTCCTTCAATGACAGAGCGGTTCAGGTAAGAAACGCTTATGGATTAAGGGCCATAAGTGGTGGCACCACTTGTGGATAACAAGGGATAGGCGGTGCGAGAAAGGTATAGCTCTTAGGCAAAGGGGAAAGCACAGTGTTGAGCATTTTTGTGAAATATTGACAAATGGTATGAGTTTCCACTCCAAGTGTTGGGATTAATGGAAAATAGGTATGTCAAAGGTCTGCTCACATGATGGTGACATGATTTTGGTATAACAGGATGCCCCCCAAAGCATGAGTCTTAGAGGGATACAATAAATGAGAGCTTTGAGAGAACAAGTCGTCGCTATGAGGTGAAAATGTCGGCTCGATCAGAGCATGTTTTCAAGTAGTCAATTGTAGTACATCAGTATGTTGACTCATAGACACAAGAAACCAACCCATGGCTGCAGACAAATACAAGGCAGACTCATGAGAGGAATAAACAAGCATGGCTACTAGAATACAGTGTAGATCCATGTGATAGAGGACTCAAACTTGGACATAGCTACCAGACGTACAATGTAGATCTATGTCATACAAACACAAATTTGAGCATAGCCACGACCATACAAATGTGGATCCATGCTAGATATACAAAACTCCATTGCAACCTGGGGAAGAGCAATGAGCACTTTAAACAAACACCCAGGGTCTTCATCTCATCTTACACAAAGTACGATTCTATCCATGTGATTACAATGATCTGAAGTCGAACATGGTAGAAACCACTTGATTACCGGCCAATGATGTGAACCATTAACAAGTGCGAGGGAGATCACCATTGATGTCAATGATTCCCAAGGTACTCTAGTACAATATACTGAGTGTGAATAGATGTATTGATGTCAAACACCCAGTCGATTCTATCGATCAAAGGTCAATGATGTGAACCCATGTCAAGAGCGAGAGAATCTGTCATTAAGGCATATAGATCTCAAGGTACTAAATATTGTTTCTAAGACTATTTCCCGGATCATGAGCTGATGTTGACGGGAATAGTCTTGTTGAAGGAGGGCCATGATGAGTCCCACATCGACAACAAAAAACTCAGAACATAGTTCTGGAATGATGTGAATGTAGTAACCATAATACTGACACAAAAACTGTGTGGACTGCAGAGGCAAAACTTATTCAAATCCCCTTTGAACATTGGGTGGCACAACAAAAATACTTGGCAGCATGACTGAATGGGACACACACACAATGCGACAGTGGACAATGCATTCTTTTTAAAGACTCAAAGGAGAGACATGACTTATGAAAGTGGATCATCACGGAGATCAACTGAATACCCAATTGACTGACATGATGTGCAGACAAGTGCCATGTTCAAAAGTAATGACAAACAACTACCATTATTTGTAAGATGATTCCCTTCCCATTTCCCCCATCATGGTTGATGAGTGCCTCTTTTCAGTTTTATGAGTTCAAAGAGGATAACAAACACTCGATATAGCTTGTCAGAAGACAAGTCTAGACTCATATATTTTACGAACCAGAGAGAGGAGGGGTTCGCTCCCAAAATGGGCCTCTCAATATTTAATTTAGCGAGTCCACTGAAAGAAATCTTGGTATTGTTCATGTTTAGAGAGTCTAAACAAATACGAAAGAAGACTCTAGAGGGGTCCTTTTTCATATGATTTAGTCCCTAAGGCCCAAAAAAGTAAAAAATCATACCTTAGGGAACTCTTCCAGTCATGGTTGACTGGAGTGTTCCTTTTTCGTAAATAGTCCTATCTGAACCGAAAAAGAGATAACCTATCATCGGATGTATGACTCTTCAAATACTTTAACGAGCGTGAAGAAGACAAGATCACTTGACAATCTTTTCGTATTTAGGGAGCCTGAAAAGAGTTTAAAGAGAACTCCATGAGGTTTCTTTACACAATGTCATTTTTTACGAGCCTGGAAAGAATCGAAAATGGACTCAACGATCTTTTCGTGTTTAAGGAGCTTGAAAAGGAGGTGAAAAGAAGACTCCATGATGCTTTTTTACACAATGTCAACTTTTTACGAGCCTGGAAAGAAACTAAAATGGACTCGGACCTTTGATACTAGGTTTTAAAGAGCATGACCAAAGTGTCGTAATAAACGCTCATTGACCTTTTCCTTTTTATGAAAGTGAGAAAAAGCCATAAACATACTTCCAAAGCTTTTTACTATAGTTCTCTTATCCTGCAATCGACTCAAAAACAAGTGTTAAATGCATTTATAACTAGCATTAGGAGATTACAACAGATAATCTTTGACTAAAATATGATTTTATATCAAAACTATAGTATGTCAGACCCAAAAATGCCTATATAAGTCATGTAAATAGTAAAAAATCAAATCATTTCACTATTTACCCATAGCGGAGAGCATTTGGAGCACTTTCTTAGCCAGATCTTCAACAGTTGATACCGGGAGTTCCCATTGTTTGTTTTGAGCACCATCAGTTGCAGGTAACAACTAAAACCCTACTCTTTCATCTCATATAATTTATTTTGAGTTTTGGTGGGGTTTTGGGCTCATATGGCAAGCCATAAAACCTTAAAAGTGGGCACCACACCTAACCCTTGCGAGATACGCGGTACCACCTGAGAACCACACCTATAACATAGTTGATAGGCGGTGCCACCGCCTATCTCCAATGGTGCACAGGAAGTGCCGGTCGTGGAGATTTCAAACTAATAGCATGAGCAATCTAAAATCATTCTTTTGATTTTTAATGATTAAATATGATTCTAATGCATGCTATGATTGTTTTGACAGGTCTTGGTTGCTCAAAACATGGTGATATGGAAAGAAAGAACACATGACAATGATGATGCTTTTCCTGAGAGAAACGCGGGTTGTATTTCCACATTACGGGACTATGGGCTCTTGAAGTTCTTTAAGACCCCAAGCGTGGTGTCACATGAGCGGTTACTAGAACACATACTACCGATGTTGAATCTATAGTAGTAGTACTTCGAGGTGGGGGCCCATATTCTTACAGTGGAAGTAGAGGACATCTACTTCTTGACTGGTCTCTCGAGACGGGGTGCCCCCATCTCACTGACAGGTTCTCGTGGAGGGGATATTACCACTCGAGAGCTTATAGATCGTCATTGTGTTCTAGGGATGAGGACATCGAGGAAGAAAATCCCCATTAGAGTAGTGATGGATGGGCCCCTACAGACCGTCCTATTTACTATGCAGAGGGTGGTCGGGAGTCAGGGTGTGTACCAAGCTTCTAAGGTACACATGCTGTATGCCATAGAGGCCATGGCACCCACGGTATTCAACTGGGTGGAAGCCATGCTTCCAATATTCAAATATCAGCTGACTAAGTGTCGGCAATGAGAGCTAAAGAAGTTTGGATTTGGCTTCATTTTAGCCTGCTTCTTCTTCGAGCGGGTTCCACAGATGAGACCTCAGGTGGTCTTCCGGAGTCTGAGAGTGTGGGACCCTCGTATGCTGAGGTGTGTCCAGGTCATGGCTCGTACAGGAGTAGGTAGGGAAAGGGTGAAGTTTGGTGACCCGTTCTTCAGATGGCTCCGAGATCAGATCCTCAAGGTTGAGGATTATGCTTACGCAGGTATGGACTTCACTGGAGATCCTAACCTACCACTCCCACCTAGAGGATAGTGGGGTGACATTGGTAAGAAGCAAGAAACTCTAAAATGGATGAAATGTTTTTATGTTTTTTAATGTTTTATATTTTTTATGTTAAGTGATGAGACCTGTATATTCTCATGTAGATGTTGGAGCAGTGTGACCTGGAGGAGCTTCTCCATTGGACAGGCGAGATGGAGCCCACTTTGTACCATAGGGTGATGATATCACCGGGGAGCTAGAGGAAAACCTGGAGAGGTTGAACTTAGATATCCCAGATGCTGCCATTGATGATCTCCTGATGAGATATTAGAGATCCACAATGGGAGTACCGGGTCGGTTCAGTAGGCTGCTACGTAGAGTAGCTCGAGCAGTGATGTGCTATCATGAGCACCACTAGTGTATGAGATATGTACTAAAAACTGACAGATTTAGGATTTTGTATAGTGATTTTTCCTGAAATCCTACGCGCTTCAGATGAGGTCTTGGGACCTATTTTTTGAAAACTTTTTGTGTATATATATATATATATATATATACAGACTTTTATCTGGTGTTTATATGTCTCAAATGGGAAATGTATTTTATATGAGTTTTGTATGCCTTTGAATGTTTATTTACAATGTACCATGTTTGATTTCAAAGTCATGAATGGGCAATATGCCAATCTAGGATGTAATTAGCTAATGAGTTAGTAACTACATTATGTTCCCTAGGGATATGCCTATAAGTGATGGTTTCAAATGATCTTTCTAGTAAGCATACTCTCTGGAAGAGGTGGAGGAGTACAAGGTTTCTAATGGTGTAAACATGGTTTAAATGGCAAACCATGAGTTGTGATTCCATCAAGACTAATAGATCACGAACATCCTGGGAGGCAGCTTCAGTCAGAAGACTGATGACTGCTTCATAATCAACGATGTTATTAGTAGCGATACCTATACAAACCACTCCTGAACTGACCAAATATTCGGCTGGGGAATAGAGGACCCAAGCAGTCGAGGCAAGATTCATGGTGTGGTGGAAAGCACCATCAGCGAAGCCATAGAAATCCATCTGCATGACCAAAACATGGTATAAACAGATGCAGACACTAAACTCAAAACCATCTTGAAAATACTAAAAGCACACTGAAAGTCAATCAATATACATATATACAAGATACTATCCAAGAAAGACCTAGGCATAGTACCTTTTCAGGTACAACCCATTACGAGGATGCCCTAAAGGGATTCCATCATAATCAATGAGCTCGTAAGCTCCTTTCTCTAACACCTTAGAAATAACGAAAGGTCCATACCACATGGAATCGAACTTACCCTTCCCTAGTTTGTCATATCTCTGATCATAAGTCAAGACTAGGTCACCCTCGTTTAAGACATAAGGTTGGAAGAATTTATCATACTTCGCCCTGACGCATTTCTTATGTGCCTCATTAGCCAAGGCATCATATATCCGAGTCTTGTCAAGGTTATTCAAGTACAAAAATATTTCTTCCTCTGCGGAAGTGTCTGGGAGAAGTTCGACGACACGTTGTAAAGATGGAATCTGACATTGAATCGGTAAGACAGCTTCGAGTCCATAGACAAGCTGGAATGGCATGAAACCAGTGGCTATTTTCACAGAAGTTCGATAAGCCCAAAGAGCGGAGAAAAGAACGTGGTTCTAGTTGGATTTATGATCTCCAACCATCAAATGAAGCATAGTTTTCAAAACTTTGTTAATGGCCTCTACTTGACCATTAGCTTGTGGATAATATGGCGTAGAGTTTTCATGGTGAAAACCTAGCTTGGCACTTAGTTCCTCCATCATTTGATTACGGAAATGTGATCCGTGATCAGTAATGATGGACTGTGGGACTCCAAATCTAGCTATGATATGATTGAACAAGAAGAGAGTGACAGTCTTACCATCTTCTGTGTATGTAGGCATGACCTCAGCCCATTTTGTGAAATAATCAATGGCTACTATGATGTAACCATGCCCCCCGGCTGAGGTAGGCTTACAATGCATGAAGTCAATCCCCCATTTGGTGAATGGGCCAACAGCAATGACGGGGTGTAGCGAAGCAATATGGGTGCACCTTTTAGGATAAAAGTGTTGACAAGGTGGGCATTTCTTAACAACCTCATGACAGTATTTGAAGACAAAAGGCCAGAAATAGCCAGTGCGAAGGATTTTTTGGGCTATAGCCATCCCAAATGAATGACTGCCACATGCTCTAGAGTGCCAATCATTCAACACATGTTCAACCTCCTCATGGGTGAGGCATCGTCGGAGAATAGAGTCGATCCCACGTCTATACAAGGTATCATTCAGGATGAGGTATTATTTCGCGTGGTGACGGATACAACAGTGATCATCATGGGATAAATGCAGCTGAAATCATTGTGTTTGGAGATAAATATGCAAATATCCATACCAAGGATCGGTAGTGCTAATCAAGAAGAGGAATTCATCCAGAAATGAATCACTGGGCTCAGATTCCGTCGAAGCACAGGGAAGGTCACACATAAGCTCTGCAAAGGCCAAGGATTTCTTTGACGTGGCTTTGGAAAATTCCAGATCAAAATCCTGAAGTATGACTATCCAACGGAAGTATTTGCCCCTGAGCACTTGACGAGTCAGGATGTAATACATCGGGTTCTGGTCTTCCGATACAGTGGTAGTGCAGAGAAGAATGTAGTGATGAAACTTTTGTACAGCAATGACCGTGGCCAATGCTAACTTTTCCACATGTGAATAGTGAGTTTTAGAATCCATGAGATTCTTACTGGCATAATAAATCATGTGCTCTTGACTATTGATATTTTCTTGCACTAAAACCATAGAGATGGTAGTAGCGGAGGCAGCAATATACAAGAGAAAGTCCTTTGAATAATCCAGGGGGTGTATCATGGGTGAATGAATCAGAGCATGCTTAAGATTGTCAAAGGCAAGTTGGGCCTGGTCATCCCAGAAGAATGGAGTGTTCTTCTTGAGGAGACGCATATAACCCTGCATTTTCTCTGCGAAATTGCACACGAAATGATGGAGAAAGTTTGCCTTCCCTTGCAAACTTTGGAGTTCCAGGAGATTAGTTGGGGTTGGTAGATCTAAAATGGTGGCAATTTTCAAAGGATCGATCTGGATGCCATCTTTGGATACCAAAAAACCTAGCAGACATCCCGTCTCAATGCAAAAAACACATTTATGTGGATTGAGTCGTATATTATAATGGCAACATCTTAGGAATATCTCTCTGAGATGACCAGGGTGGTCCTCCTGTCGCTGTGAATGAGCAGGGAGGTCATCAAGGTATGGTTCAACAATATGTTTAATATCGTGAAACACATAGGACATCGCGCCCTGGAATGTGGCTCCAACATTTTTCAAGCCAAAAGCTAACTTCTTATATGCAAAGGTTCCCCATGGGAAAATAAATTCCGTCTTATGTTGATCGAAGGGTAATATCTCAATCTGATTATAGCTAGAGAAGCCATCCATAAATGAAAAGATGACACTTCCAACATAATTGTCAATAATTTGATCGATGTGCAGAGTAGGAAAGTTGTCCTTAGGACAAGCTTTATTCAAATCCCTAAAGTCAATACAGACTCTAATGGTGCCCTGGTTTTTATTGACAGGGACAACATTCGATACCCATTATTCCAGGGGTACAGGATAAATAAACCCAACTTTGAGGAGTTTCTAAATTTTATCTTTAATAGCTGCAGCCTTCCGAGGATGGACTTGCCTTAGTTTTTGCTTGACAGGTTTAGCCGTGGGATAGGTTTTAATCTTATGGACCACAATGGATGGGTCAATCCATGGCATATCTTCATAAGACCAGGAAAAAATATCACGAAATTCTTTAAAAAGTTCCTTATAGGCTTCAAATTCATTTGTCGAGCAGTTCTGCCCAGCATGAACATGCTCAATAGTACCAAGGCTTGGTTGATATGTCAATCAGATTCATCTGAGTAATGTTGCAAAGGTTTCCTTTAGAATCTGTATCTTGCAACAATATAGGACTTTGGGGTACATTGACAATATCAGTAGGAAACAAGGATGCAAAATCATGGCTAACCGAACTGGTGTTGGGGAGGAACATGGATCTATGATGGTGATCCTCCCAAATGGACTCATCCGTATTCATGATCTCCATAATGGACTCATTGGAAGGGAAAGTCTCAGAGAGATAATCTAGAACAGGAAGAGAAGGCTCTAACCAGTACAGTAAATGGTAAGGATTCGAAGCCACTAGATGAAGGTCATCCGTGTGATCAACGGAAAAGGTTTGAATGGTGTCATACAATGCTTCGTGTGAACTCAATGACGTGGAATCAATAACTTGTTTACCCTTAGGCTCATAATCAAATGAGGTGATCATATGGACTGTCAGGATATCCGTGTTAGGAGGAGTGGATGGAAAAATCCCCATAAGGGATGAATCCTTCAACATGCCTACCCCAATCGACTGATAAGGAGGAGGGGACTGGCCTAACATGGGGATGTTATTAGTCATGGAGGTAGTAACATCTGGTGTATAGAAATCAAGCTGGTCAATAATAACAATTCTCCCTAGATGCAAAAATTGGACTGTCCGAAATACTGTTGAGGCGACAGCAGTCATGGCATAGAACCAATTTCTTCCTAGAAGGAGGTTGTAATTTAAAGGGGCATCTACCACTTCTACTTGAATGGAAATGGTTTTTCCCCCTAGCTTGACTACTAGGCTGATATGAGACCATGGGGTTGGAAACCCTGTACGTCAAAGGCTTTAAGGGTCGTAGGTGATGTTATAAGATCGGGAGAGCCGAGAGCCTTCCAACAAGACAGAGACAAAACCGAGGTCGAAGCTCCTTCATCTAGTACCATTCGAAAAAATTTCTTTCCCACTACTTTCATAATGATATGAAAATCAAGTTTATGCAGTAACCTAGGCTTGTTGTTCTCAACATTGAAATGAATCAAGTTAGTATTATGCGGGTCTAAAGCTCGTAATGCTGTCAACAAGTTTTTTTGTTGTGTAGGGAAACTTTGGATTACTTCTAAGGTAAACATTGCATAAGGTGCTTGAGCGAGATCTTCAACCACATTATAAAATTGAGCAGCTCGAGCATTAGGGTTAAATACTACCTTCCGAAGAGTGCTCTTAGGTGGACTTAAAATCATGTCGAGAGTAGGGTTCTCGATAGATAAGGGGACAACAGACAAGGATTCGAGAGAACTAGTAGAGGGAGCTTTCCTTGAAGAAGAATGATCTTCTTTCTTATCTGTGGGTTTGTGATAATTCTGACTTCAAGTTTGCAGATTGATGGTATTTGAGGACATCATACGAATCTCCTTTGACGAACTAGATTTACCCTGATTAGACATGTGGTATATCAGTTGTTTTTGAGAGGGAAAATGATCCGTAAGTACTGCGGGTGTGGGATTGGACTTCAGAAACTGGGAGATTTTGTCTCGATGAGGACACTCCTTTGAAAAATGGTCACCTCCACACAACAGATAGGGATATTTTTCCTTTCTTTTCTCTTTATCGTTATCACTGTTGGTTGGTCTTAGAGTCTCCTGTTGGTTTCCAGGTTTTTTATTTCTATTTTTACCTTTCTTTTTATTATTCCCTGAGGTTTGAGTACTTTGAATAGAGTTGACCTCGACGGAAACCTTAGGATTCAAAGGAGTAGGGGTGGAAGTTTGGGGTTACTTGGCAGGTTTTGCTGTTGACGGGGACTGGATTGAACCAACAATCCCATCAACAGGTACTTCTGCTGGTGGCTTGGTGGGATTGATGCTTGGGCGAGGAGCTTAAGGAATCAAGTCATAAAGAGTTTTAGACTGGGAATA
This sequence comes from Pseudotsuga menziesii, assembly GCA_001517045.1. Lineage (NCBI taxonomy): Eukaryota > Viridiplantae > Streptophyta > Pinopsida > Pinales > Pinaceae > Pseudotsuga > Pseudotsuga menziesii. The sequence continues at coordinate 1,124,157 of LPNX010426855.1, read as the reverse complement.
GACCAAGTCTAGATACTGGGCTCGACTAATAGCCTACTCTTTAGTAATGGCATTTCCCATAGCCACATCTCAAGAAATAGGAGGCAACAAGGATTTGGTAAACCAATCAGCTAACAACTGATCCAGAATAGGGGCCTTAATAAGCCTTCTTCGCCTTCTCCACTCATGAATATGATCGGATATGTGGGTGGAGGTGTTCTATCATAGAGAATTTAAAAGATCAATGCCCATTTCATAATGAATAGGGAGCTAAAAGTGTGTAAGAAACACGGTTTCTAATGAGCCAAAATCCATGAATGAATGTTGTGGTAGTTCAATGTACCACTTCGCAGCTGTACCGGTCAAATTTTGCCGAAAGAGTCATAACCGAATGGAGTCATCCATGAGGGATTTTATAGAACACCACAATTGGAATGTCATAACATGTTTCTTCGGATCGTCTCCCTGCTTCCCATTGAACTTTAAGATATCCGATGGTAACTTTACCAGAATAGGAGGCCACGAGGGATTGTGCTGAATGGGGTCATTAATCAACTTGGACAAGTCAGGTAAGTCCAAATTTTCTAGGAAAGGTAACTGCTGGTTGGGTTACACATACTGGTAATATTGATATGGCATATAATTACCAGTAGGACCATAAGTGGACTGAAAAATAGGTTGTTTTGATGAAGAACTACCGAAAAATCTACTCATAGGGGGTTGATTTCTGGGATCGGGACCACTAGGACCACTAGGGCCTCCAGGATGAGTACCACCAAGGCCCCCGGGACCACCAGGACCACTGGGACCACTAGGACCACTAGGACCACCAGGAGGCAGACCACCAGACCCTCCAGAGCCACCAAGAGGTAAACCTCTAGAGCCTCTAAAACCACTAGGTGGAGGGCCACCAGACCCTCTAGAGTCATAAGGAGGAAAGCCACCAGGCCCCCCAAGACCACTAGAACTACTAGGACCATAAGGAGGAAATTTACCAGATCCTCCGGGGACCATTAGGCCCCCCAAGGGGAGGACCTCCATAAGGCGGTCCTCCGGCACCTCCCGTAGTATGTATAGGTATCCCTCCCATAGCTGGCATGTAAGACCAGTTGGGTTGCCCCCATGGCGTAAAAGTGTTACTAGAGTATGGAATTCCAGCATAAGGCATCCCTGTAGGATTGGGTGGGTGATTAATATTACCTACAGGTATGTGATAACCACAACCTCCAGAATATTGAATGGTTACAGGTTGTGCCCCCGAGGGCTGACCTGAACTAGGTGGCAGATTAACCACATTAGTATGGGTGGGAGGGACATAAACTGTATATGGTTCTATATTAGAGGTCTGTCCTTGACTAGGTACAATCCTGGTGTCAGATAACATAGGTCATACCAGGGGTTTCCCCCCGACACTAGAAGGTACAGACAAAATAGGAATTGAAGGTTGAGCCCTAGGTGCAGAAGCCCTGGGTGGATTAGGAACGGGCATAATATGGGAGGTGGTGGAGGTGGTATTTTGATCTGGGTTGTGGGGTGTTATTGGACGATCTATAATCGGTTCAATGGGTCTCATAGAATCATCCAGTGAATGATATCCCACAGGAACAGATGTGGAACGTGATGGTGTTGGGCCCAATAGGTCATCTATCTGCTTGTCAATCTTCTGTGCATGGAGAATGGCAACACGGTATTTCCTACATTCTTCTTCATCTTCATAAGAGTTTAAACGAGTGCCAAATAAAGCAATGGCCTGCCCTACAGGGGTATCCCAAAATGGAGCATTGGGACCAAAATTTGGACGGGTTGTATCATCAACATGACCTTCCGTGGGAGAATGGAATGAGGTATTTCCTCGAGAAGGTTGTTGGACCAAGGGAGGTAAGTGTGAAGAATATGGTCCTCCACTTTCTGCAACCACATTATCTCCCACTTGGGAGGTGGTAGCAGCTCCTTAGTCGATAACTTCCATTGGATTTTCTCCTGAACCAGGAATAAAATCGGGTGACAAGCCCCGTACTCTTCTGGACTGTCTTAAATCAGCTAGTTTGTACAGTTCCTATCTAACCTAGGGTCTAAAAATCTAGAAAACACACCAAAAAATTTCCCTACACAAGCTATAGGTCAAAACAAGCACACTTAAAATGATAGGAGTTCAAAAAGTCAAGTCTCTCACCAGGATTTTCAAGAAGGTGCCACTCGTGATATACCTCGAGGGTATGTGTGTAGTAATCTCCCCGAATGCTATTTTCAATGTATGGCTCCAAGAAAGATGGCCAAAGGGATTTTCTCATATGGATAGGGTATCCTGGTGGGGTCTCCCAATATACTCAAGGTACGTGGGAGCTCGAATCGGTAGTAGTGCTGCCTAATGCATAACCGTACACAAGGGGCCTTCCGATATACAATCGAGTACATGAAGTACCTTTTTATATACCTCAAGGGTACATGAAAGGCCGTGTAATATACCGATGGTACGTGGAAGAACTACGCAAGTCCTGCAATGTAATGCAGACAAATAACAATAGCTCCTATGCTTAACGATGCCCGAACACATCTCTAACCTATCACTCCAATTGCTACGTAAATTTTAAGCTATAACTACCATTGATTTTAAAGTGGTCAGTTATGTGAATGCATGATGTTTTGACAGAAAAGTAAAACCATGCAGTATGATTGTGCAAATATTTCACTTTATCGTTCAGTATGCTTACTTATAGGAGGTAAAGAGAGTATTTTCTTTCATTTCAAAACCAAAAATACTTCCAATCAACAGTCTTGAACACAAAATCGAAGACAAGCAACTCTTTCCAAACTGATTTCTCTTTTCTGAAAGCGATAAAAAAAGGGGAGAATCTCTTTTCCTAAAAGAAAAACAAGAAGCACACTACATGCAAATGCACTCTATTTTTTCAATTTTCTCTTAAAACATTGGCAAATCTAACTTAAAAATACCATATTTTTTATATTGATTGAGATAGTACTAAATGCATAAGAGTCGAAAGAACATGAAGAGCCTAAAAGCTTGTAAATCCAATCAGAGATCTAATGTCCAACGCTCAATGATGATAACCTAGTCTCAGTCAAAAATTTTCTTTTTTAAAGGAAGGAAAAAGAAGTTCTCTATGCAAACAAGAAATGAAACTAAGATGCTAATCAAATGTTCTTCTTTTAGTGTATATAATCAGAAATGAAAAGAGATATTACTAACACCCTAAGATTATCAAAAAACAAGAAATCCTTTCACAAACACAACCAACAAGCATAGAAGCAGATGAACAATAAAAAATTCTATTCTAGCTTTTGAATTTCCCAATCAAACCAATCTTAAACCATAAAATTTTAAACCACAAGCATCTGATTCTATCACACAAGCCTGACAGTGCAGGACTGAAAGCAAAACAACTCAATTTTTTCCAAAAAATGAGGAAAATAAGGTCTTGGAATGCTGCCTCCTTGGCACCACGCTTATCTGGTGTTGACAGAGTGGTTCTACCCTAGCACCGCTTCTCACCAATGGGATACAGGCAGTGGCACCGCATGCTTCCCACTCTGTTCAGGCGGTGGCACCGCTCCTCGTACACTGCAAGGTCATGGTTCCCTGTAGAAAATTAAAACACAAAGAGAATGATAGATCAAGTCAGAAAAAGACTAGATCAAGGTCAAAACTGCTAGATTGAGTATAAAAACAGAGCATAAAAGGTTGAAATGATTCAAATCTAAACAGCTCTGGAAGTTTCAAACCCAAATTCACTGAGTCAGATAACATATCTGACTGAAGAGAGTTGGAGAAGGAGCCTGGATTTGGACAAGAGTTGAAGAACTAAGAAAGATCAAAACAACTGATACATATATCTATTCCCTAGTGGAGTTGCTAGATTTGTTAGCTAGAATATTTCACCTTCTACGGATAGTAAGGTGATCTATTGGTCTGAATGGTTCAAATCCAGAACAAATGAAGGACAAATGTTGAAGACCCTCCCTGGACGCCGTAGATACCTGGAATGTGATGCTTCGATAGTAACCCTGTGTACCTGCAATCAGATTAAACACACAAACACATCAAAGCTACCAGAATATAATCTACTAATCCATGTTAGTGACTAAGGAAGCTAACAACATACATGTGAAATCTAACAACAACAGTAATGTGGGATGGAAATCAGCTTTGCATTAAGATAAAATGGAGAAGTTTACAACCAATTAATCCTCAGTGTTGACATGCATCTCCATGAAACCAAGCACTCTCATCCCCATAAGCTCCAACTTTTTCTCTCTATGCTCTTCAATGGCTTGGGCCAAGTAATCAATCCAAACATCATAACAATACCTTAAGAGTTCTCCCCTCAACCATGGACATGAGCTTGTATTTATAAGGCTCAATGGATAGGGATGGTTGAGAGATTAGTGGATGAGGTGGCCTCTAAGATCATAGGATGAGGGATCTCGAGCTCAACTGACCCACAATGATAGGGATAAGGGAGGACATGAGGCTCATCATCTAGAAGCCTCAAGAATATTCTCTTTTTCCCATTTTACCTAGGGTACCTCTTTTCTCCTTCAATGACAGAGCAGTTCAAGTAAGAAACACTTATGGAAAAAGGGCCATAAGTGGTGGCACCACTTGTGGATAACAAGGGATAGGTGGTGAGAGCAAGGTACCGCTCTTGGGAAAAGGGGAAAGAGCAGTGCTGAGAATTTTTGTGAAAGATTGACAAATGGTATGAGTTTCCACCCCAAGTGTTGGGATTAAGGGAAAATAGGTATGTCAGAGTTCTTATCACATGATGGTGACAGGATTTTGGTATAACAGGTAGAACAAAAATTAGTAGTGGAACCAACCAAAAGTAGTATATATTATATGATCAATCAACTACTCCTTCACATCATAGATTCATGTCTTTATATATCATTACAATCATGGAAGGTAGTTATAACTTCCTTAATTACCTTGGCCAACTGACCAACCTAACTTAATGGTTAAATACATTCCTTGGCCGACTAAAAACAAAAGGAGAAAAAATGTACCTATGCATATCTCAGGAGAATATAATTCATAGAAATTATATAGTCAATCTAGCAAACTCTACAAAATCTAGTTGGAAATGCTCCAAATTGAGGATTTATAGGAAGGATTCACAACAAGGATATGCACCAAGGATCCAAAACACTTGTATCATTGCCCTATATAATTGTTCAACAACATTTTCATGTAGCATCATTCTATAGTATTGGATATGTAGTAGTATTCTATGGTGAAAGTCTTGCGGGACTGACTACAGTTGTAAGGATACAAAATATAATGCACAATGTTTGGCACATAGTAGACATGTTGTAGGTTCCATACTATTAATAAGAAAAAAGGATCAAAAGACCTTCAAGGTTTGTACTAGATCTATTGTCAAAATGTGGTTCAAGTAGGTGACTAAGCAAAATTACAACAAAACTATATATCACAAAAGTTGATTAGCATACCAAATTAAGAAAATTGGAATCACACTACCTTGTTTTTGAATTCTTTATGTCTTCTTCTATTTATTTATTTTTTCCCTTTTTTTTGCAAGCCTTGCTATCCAACAAGTTGGTTTTCAAACAAGGACTATCTAACTATACCCAAAAGGTTTTTCATAGTTAGAGTCTATTTAATACTAGAGATTCCAATTAGAGACTAGATTTATAGCGCATGAAGGTCTAGTAGTGCCTCAAATAGGTCTTCACCTTAGAGATTATTAGGAGAAAAAGTTATTTTTATGTGTGTATTTTATTTTTTATGACATGTTAGAAAATAAATTGCACTTCTCTACAAAAGGTATATCCATTGCATTGACAACCTCCAAATAAAAATGTATGGCAAGATCCTTGATAAAAGTTTCCATAGACAATGGTTGCTAATACAACACCTCAATCGATGACCATTTTCCACTATAAGTGTTCTATATCCATCAATGGTATGCAAATTCATGAATCCATTGTTATAAATAATATTGATTTCATATGGTCCAATCCAACGAGTGTAGAGTTTTCCTTTAAAATTTCTAAACCTAGAATCAAATAATAGAGCCCAATCCCATTCCTCAAATTTCTTTGTTTTGATGAATTTACCTTTCCATCTAGTTCTCTTTTGTTGAAAAATGGAATTTTGGTGTAAGGTATCCTAAAAATTTCCCTCAAGCACAATGATTAGTTGCAAAGAGTGCTTTTGGTATTTGAAAGGTCCATCACCACCTATAATGCAATTCTAAGTGTTTTTATTTCAAATTAAATTGGGAGAATATTTGCTTACCATACATAGGCACATAAGGGGTGTGACCAATAATGTTCGCCCACATTTTTGTTCAGTAGGCCCAAAGATCTTCTAGAATCATGCTGGCCTAGTCCCCATAGTTAATCTACATATTCTTGGTTGGTATGGATCCAATAACTATATTGGTGCCTTCCAAATTCCCATTAAATTGTGAATCATAATGTTTGGATGTCTTCTTCCAGATCTAATATTGCTAGTGATGGATTGAATAAGCTTTTAAGTAAATTATTCCCCTTGATTTGTGATAATCTCCTGAGGTACTCCAAATTGGACAAATATCTTCAAAGAGAAAATCAACTTTCATTTTTTCTATAGCATTCAAAAGTGCTTTTGACTCCCCATTTAGTCACATAGTTAGTACAAACCAAAATTTGTACCTTCTTTTTAGACAAAGGGTTAATAGGCCCCATGAAATATAGAAATCATTTTTCAAAAGCTTCCACCATAAACTTAGGTTGAAGTTTCATTTCATCAAATTGTGTGGGTTTTCCTATAGTTGGAAACTTTCATAGCTTATCATGCATCTCTTAGTATCCCAAAATTTATTAGGCCAATAATACCATAGATGCAACACCTTGTGGGCAATCCTTTTTGTTAATGAAATGTACTCCTTTTGTTAGTGAAATGTACTCCACAATGATCATTGTTTCATGTTTTAAGGATGTCATAAATATCATACTCTCTCACACAATGGTGGGTTATGGATCCATCCCCATGTGAAAGAGATGACCCTAAACTGAGGAGTGCATTGCACTTCACTTTATAATATTTTGTCGCTCTCTTGGTGACAAATGTTGATGAAGCTTTCCTATAGCCAAATATTTAGCAACATTTCCAAACCACAAGGTATGAGTAGACAATGCATATAAATGCTCATTGAGAAAGATATATTCAATATGATTGTCATCCCCATCATCGGTAATTCTACAGAAAAAGTTGGAAATGACATTTTTTCCCTATGTTTATCAAGTATATTATTGTCAAACTGTTGAGGTAGTAGTAACCGTCTTGCCACTGTACCATTAGTAATATGCTTATTCATTAAATAACGAATGGAAAAAATAATCAATATGCATGAATATAGGATATGATATGGATTTATGTGAGCAAAAAAATGAAAGAACATAGATAAAACCATAAACACAGATATATTACAAAGAAGACAATGATACATGAAAACACATATTCTATTAAATATAAAAAATAGAACAGACTGTAAAAGAAACAACTAGAATGGTGGTAGCTATATCTGAGAAGAGACGTGGCCACTACGATCATTCGTGCCAAGATGAATACAAAAGGAGTCCAAAAGAGCCTATTTATCATAAGCATGAGGGAAAGAACCATAAATGTCCAAAACAAAACCCTAGAAGATGAATCGTCATAAAGTTTGCATCCCCAAGGTGGTTAGTTGAACAATTAACTTCCCAGGGTCAAACATTTGCATATGAACACCATTTTGGGTGCTCGATATCCCATTAGAAAGGTCTATCCGAGATTTACAATTTTCAATTGGGGGAAACCATTCTCCCCCTCCCTCCCCCCGAATTGCCAAAAAATGTCGTTTAGGGCCTTAAAATAGGCTCGAAAGTTTGGTACATGAAAAAACGTAAAAAATATAACTAAGAAATTGCCAAAATGGAAAATTAATTTGCTCCAGTGGAATAGGTGGGTGGCCACCGATATCCATCTAGATCAATCCTCCCCCCTTAGGAAGTAATGGCCTCCATTGCATCGAATTCCTTATCATATTTGGAATTGTGTGTTGGGTAAAGCTCTTGGTGCGACATTTGCTTAAGTGAAATGGTTTCCTTCCTTTGACATCTTCAGAGGGTTGTAATTATTGTTAATGGATGTGTTGGTACTGTTGAACAATTTTTGTTATCGTGTTACCCTTGGTATGGACTAGTGTTGATGGTTTCTTCCTAGAGGAGCACCTTGAATGCGTGGCCTTACACTATAGAGGTACTCAGGTAGATGAGGCAACACTGACTTTGTGTTCTTCTTGTTTCTGCTAAGTCAAGACACCATGTACAGAGGTTGTGGAGGTTTTATGTGATCTGATGTTCTCCTTCAGAAGTGATTGTGAAGAGGGAGAATTTCCCAGTGTGGGATATTATCTTCCTTCACTATGAGACTATGGAACGTTCAACTGTCTCTGGTATCTGATAGAGTTGTCCTCCCAAAGTGATAATCACACTCTGAGGTCATGACTGATATACAACATGACGCTTCCACATAAATGGTTGTCCTAAAAGAACATCACAGACTTCAATTGGGGCTACATCACATAATACCTCATCTTTGAAGGGCTTGATGTCGTATGGTAGGAGACATTTATGACTGACATGGATACCTCATCCTTGTATTATCCAACCGATGGTGTATGGATGTGGGTGTGGTGTTGTTGGTAGCTCCAATATCTTGACGACTTTGATTAAGATCGGATTCTTTTGGCTATCGTTGTCCACAACAAAATGTAGTGGGGTTCCCTTCACCCATATATGCGAGTGGAAGAGGCGTTCCTTTGCCTATGACTCTTCATGTTCCTCTAGTTGAATTTGTGTGGTAGAAACAATGACATTGGGTTCTTCATCAATGATCCACTTCCCCTGGTCTTTGGCTGTGACACTGGGTTCTGAATTAGAATCAGAATTGGGATATGATTCTGAAGCTTCGAGCTCGACCACCATTGACTACTTTGAGCTATATTCATTAGTGTTGTGCCAGGGGATTTGTTACTCACACCACTTCGCAATGTATTTCTTTGTCTTTCTATTACCCTTCTTTGCTTGTGGTTGGAACTAGTTGTCCTTTCCTTGTTCCATGTTCTGCGATCCAAAGTTTCCCTTTCCCTACTTTTGTGCAGGTACGAAGTCTCGCTTATTATTTTGCTGAAATTTCTGCTCAATTTGATAGCACACCAATAGGAAAATATGAGTGAAGAGATGTCCAAGAATTCCACCTTTGTTCATATGTACCAATGTAGGCGACTGCAATATTTTAGTTCCAAGTGCCACTTGGAGTCCTTGATACCCAACTTTGTGCACAAGGTATTAAAGTTGTTGGTGTACTCCAACACCATTTTGTCCCTCTTTTGACGCAGAATGGTCCATTTTATCTACTGGTCATCATAGTTTCCCACTGGGAAATATTGTTCCGTAATGACATCTATATAAGAGCCCCAAGTGGGATTGACCTCAAACATTCTAGACGCCTCTGTTAATGTTTGCTCACAATAAGTATCCCACAAATTTTTGACATAAGGGATCGCTTTAAGGAGTGTAAAGATGATCTTTTCCCCATTGAAAAAATTGTGGACATAGAAATACCCTTCTAGCAGATTCAACCATTTATCTATGGCATCAACATCAATATGATCTTCAAATAAAGGGATATCAAAGTTAACTTGCACCTTGAATGGATGTTGCATCTCTAAAACATCTACTTGTTGAAGGTACATCCAACGATGTCATAATTTGTCGAGGGATCTGGGCGAAATTATCCATCATCTCATTCCTATTTCACACAAGGGATTCTTCAAGAAACAACTTAATAGGAGCTCCTACTTGGTCATCTCTCTTTTCTTCCACCATGGGAGGTAGTTTTGGGTGGCGAGAGTGATATTCCCCAAGTGAAACTAGTTTGAGACCCAACTCTTTGTACAATTAGGATTAATTAATCCTCCCTTTGCACACATAGTATATTTGTTCATTTCCATAGCTCAAGAGGTCATCGTCATTTCACTAGTGCATGTGGGACACACCCAGGGACCACCTACCACTTACTGCGCCTCTTTCCATGAGTTTAGGAGTCCCATGGACTAATCCCTATAATTTAGGAACCCATTATGAGTGCCACTAGCAGTTGACCCTAGCCGATGTTCAGTTATGTTGAGTAATGATCTGATTCCCATCAGTTAGATCACGCTCAGTCATTCTAGCGCTAGTTTGCATGAATCTAGGGAAGTAAGGCTCACTTACTCACCTACTCTATTCAATTAATTGACTGTAGACTAAATCAATGATCCATAGTTGCATTAGTGAGCTCTAGCGGTATATTTCCCACGCTGAGTAGCTCCTAAGTCAGTCTAGGTTGGTAGATTCGAATCCTATTTTAGGCATTCAAATTCTCCTATATGTATAACCATTGTATTACATATTATTTACTACATATGTGGATTAATATATATAGATGGATCTAATATCAATTATCCCAATTATTGGTATCATGAGTGTTTTAATCTACCATGAATTATTGATCCAAGTTATTCAATTCTCCTCTCTCTTTTGCAATCTAATTCTCCATTTGAATTATGCAAGCCTGGTGACCCTATGCTTCATTGAATATTACATGGTATTAGAGCTAGTATCCAAGCTAGTAACAAACCTCAAAAGCTTCCATTGATGCACCAGAAGCCATTGGTTTCCACATAAATCCTAGAATTATTGCCTTGCTCCCTCTGGATTATGTCTAAAGAAGTCCATCCAGGTGTGATGCACCCAGAGAAAGTGCACATGTCAAAGTGGAGAGAGTTTGAACTAATTTGATTAAAATTGAATCATTTTTGCAGGTACAACAAATTCTATGGATTTGAAATCAATTCCTCCTCTATCACCATTCAATTATGCCGAGTGGAAATTGAAGATGGTTGCATGTCTCAAGAGCCATGAGCTCTTTGATTTGTCTATTGGATCTATGGCAATGCAAAAATCTGATGAAGAGATAAATTATTGGATAAATGACTATGATAGTGCCTATGGAAAAATGTGTCTGGCAATGTCTCGTAAGATGTGGTATCTCATTTATTCTGTTGAGTATCCATTCGAGCTCTCAAGAAATCCATATAGAGATTTTGGTGTGCAGAAAGAAGTAGATGATACCTAGAGAGAATCCAACACCTCCTCAAGAGTTCTTCCTTCAAATGTCTCAGCCTCAATTCTCTCCGATGAAGTTGTTCAAGATGAATAAATAACAAAATCTTTAACTCATTCAACTTGATTTGGTGAAAGTCTCATTGAAGAGAGTCCTTCTCCTATTGCTCTAGAAGTTTATGAGATCTATGATATCTCATCTTCTCACATATCTAATCCAGAAGAAGACATTTGAACCTCCATTATAGAAGAAGAACTCTCTTTTCATCCTTCTCTATCATTCTCCAGTGATTCTTCTATTCTAAATTATGTGCAAAGTTTGCCAGTGACTGCTTCAAAAAATGAAGAGGAATTCGATTTCTCTCTCTCTAATGTTGTTGTTGGTGTGCATTAAAGTGATTTTTTGGTATGTTTTGGAAGAAATATCAGATTTGGGAAGTGATACATTCACCCTCATTGATCTAGTACTTCTAACAAATTCCTACTCGATTGCTTACACAAATTCTTAGAATTTTATTGAAGAAGGAGAAAATTGTGCATCTGTTATCTTAGTGGCACACTTGGAACCTTTCTTCCTCATTCTTGGATATGATATCACCTTATTTGGTTTGAATTTCAAGTTTCAAGACCTTTCAATTATGCTTGGGACTGATCTCATCACTATTGGTGTGAAAACTCAAGCACCTCAAGTCTCCTTCAAAAATTCTATTGTTGGGGATTCTATATCAGTTTCTTCTCATGAGTTTGCTGATGTGTTGGATAATGATATTTCATTGGATATTTTGGAATTAATTTCAGATTATGGATCTCAAGAATTCGATCTCCATGGTCCCAAGCCTCTTCTTCCTTCCTACATGATCATGTGCACACTTCCTTACAGTAATAATGAAATTGGAGACATCCTGCATTCGCTTGGACACTTGCTCCTCACACCAGGAGATGATTTTACCTCATATGGTTCAATGTTCAAGGCTACAACATTTCAGTTGCTTGGGTTTACCTCACATGGTTCAAAGTATCAATCACATCAAGACACATTTGGTCCTAAGTTCATGATCAAGTTGAATGAGCAACTCTATTTTCTCTCTCATCAGTGTACCTCAATTGCTCTACATGGTCCCATAATCTATTATGAAACTGTCTATGTTCCTAATTTAGTTGAGTAGATTCATGTTCTTCCAAAGAGGAAGATGTTATACCAAAATCCTGTCACCATCATGTGATAAGACTTTTGACATACCTACTTGCCTTGAATCCCAGCTCTTGGAGGGAAACTCATGCTAATTGTCAATCTTCCATGAAAATTCCCAACACCGTGCTTGCCCCACCTATCCCTTATTGTCCACAAGAATTGCCACTGCTTATGGCCCTTAGTCCATAAGCGTTTTTTACCAGAACCACTCTATCATTGAAGGAGAAACGCGGTACCCTGGGTAAAAAGGGAAAACAAGAAGTTTCTCGAGGCTTCTAGATGATGAGCCTTGTATCCTCCCTTATTCCTATCATTGTGGGTTAGTTGAGCTCGAGATCCCTCATTCTAGGATCTTAGAGGCCACCTCATCCACTAATCTCTCAACCATCCCTATCCATTGAGCCTTATAAATACAAGCTCATATCCATGGTTGAGGGGGAGAACTCTTAAGGTATTGTTATGCTGTTGGATTGATCACTTGGCCCAAGACCATTGGAGAGCATAGAGAGCTAGAGTCAGAGCTTATGGGGATGAGAATGCTTGGTTTCATGGAGATGCATGTCAACACTAAGGCTTGGTTGTAAACTTCTTCATATTTATATATTAATGCAAGTTGATTTCTGTCCCACATATATTGTTGTTGTTTGATTTCGCATGTATGTTGTTAGATTCCTTAGTCACTAACATGGATCATTAGATTATATTATGGTAGTTTTGATGTGTTTGTGTGTTTATGATTATTGCAGGTACACAGGGTTACTATCGAAACATCACATTCCAGGTATCTACGACGTCTAGGGAGAGTCTTCAACCTCTATCCTTCATTTGTTCTAGACCTGAACCAGTCAAACCAGTGGAACACCTTACTGTCCACAGAAGGTGAAATATTCCAACTAACAAATCTAGCGACTCTGCTGGGAAATAAATATATGCATCAGTTATTCTGATCTTCCTCAGTTCTGCAATTCTTGTCTGAATCTAGGCTCCTTCTCCAACTCTCTTCAGTCAGATCTACTTTTTGACTTAATTTATTTGGGTTTGAAACTTCCAGATCTGTTTAGATCTGATTCATTTCGACCTTTTATGCTCTGTTTCCATACTCGATCTAGCAGTTTTCACCTTGATCTAGTATTTTTCTGACTTGATTTATCGTTCTCTTTGTGTTTTGTTCTTCTACAGGGAACCATGTCTATGCAGTGTACGAGGAGCGGTGCCACCGCCTGAATAGAGTGGGCAGTACGCGGTGCCACCTCCTGTATCCAGTTGGAGAGATACGATGCTGGGATAGAACCGCCCTGTCAACACTAGAGAAGCGTGGTGCTAGGTAGGCATCATTCCAAGACCCTTTTTTTCACTTTTTTTTGTAAAAAATTGAGTTGTGTTGCTTTCAGTTCTACACTGTCAGACTTGTGTGTCAGAATCTGATGCTTGTGGCTTGAAATATTGTGGTTTAATATTGGTTTGATTCGGAAATTCAAGAGCTATATTAGACTTTTTGATTGCTCATCCGCTTCTATGCTTGTTGGTTGTGTTTGCGAAAGGATTTCTGTTTTTTTGAAAAGCTTAGGGTGTTAGTAAGATCTCTTTTCATTTCTGTTATATAGACTAAAAGAAGAACACTAGATTAGTTTCTAGGTTTCATTTCTTGTTTTCATAGTAAACTTCTTTTTTCTTCTTTAAAAAAGAATTTTTTTGACTGAGACTAGGTTATCATCATTGAGCATTGGAAATTGGTTCTCTGATTGGATTCTCAAGCTTTCAGGCTCTTTATGTTCTTTTGTCTCTTATACATTTAGAACTATCTCTATCAAAATAAAAAATATGGTAGTTTTAAGTTAGATTTGCTTATGTTTTGAGAAAATTGAAAAAAACAGAGTGCATTTGCATATAGTGTGCTTCTTGTTTTTCTTTTAGGAAAAGAGATTCTTCCCCTTCTCATTGCTTTCAAAAAAGAGAAATCAGTTTGGAAAAGTATTGCTTGTCTTTGATTTTATGTTCATGACTATTGTTTGGAAATATTTTTGGTTTTGAAACAAAAAGAAAATACTCTCTTTCCCTCCCGTAAGTAGGAATACTGAAATAAAGTGAAATATTTTTCATAAGCATATTGCATGGTTTTACTTTTCTGTCAAAACATCATGCATTCACCTAACCGTCCACTTTAAAATTAACGGTAGTTATAGGTTAAAATTTACATAGCAACTGGAGTGATAGGTTAGAGACGTGTTCAGGCGTCGTTAAGCATAGGAGCTATCGTTATTTGTCCGCATTACATACCGAGACTCACGCGGTTCTTCCACGTACCGTCGGTATATCTAACGGCCTTTCACGTACCCTTGAGGTATATAGAAAGGTACTTCACATACTCAATTGTATATTGGAAGGACCCTTGTGTACGGTTATGCATTAGACAACACTACTACCGATTTGATCTCCCACGTACCTTGAGTATATCAGGAGACCCCACTAGGATACCCTATCTATCTAAGAAAATCCCTTTGGCTGTCTTGCTTGGAGCCATACACCGAAAACAACATTCGAGGAGATTACTATGCACATACCCTTGAGGTATATTGTGAGTGGCACCTTCTTGACAATCCTGGTGAGAGACCTGACTTTTGAACCCCTCCTATCATTTTAAGTGTGCTTGTTTTGACCTATAGCTTGTGTAGGGAAATTTTTTGTTGTGTTTTCTAGATTTTCAGATCCTAGGTTAGATAGGAACTATAAAAACTGGCTGATTTAAGACAGTCCAAAAGAGTACGGGGCTTGCTACTTGATTTTACTCCTGGTTCAGGAGAAAATCCAATGGAAGCTATCGACCAAGGAGTTGCTACCACTTCTCAAGTGGGAGATAATGTGGTTGCAGAAATTGGAGTACCATATTCTTCACACTCGCCTCCCTTGGTCCAACAGCCTTCTCGAGGAAATACCTCATTCCATTCTCCCACGGAAGGTCATGTTGATGATACAACTCATCTGGATTTTGGTCCCAATGCTCCATTTTGGGATACCTCTATAGGACAAGCCATTGCCTCATTTGGAACCCATTTAGACTCTTCTGAAGATGAAGAAGAATGTAGGAAATACCATGTTGCCATTCTCCGTGCACAGGATATTGATAAGCAAATAGATAAAATATTAGGCCCAACACCATCACGTTCCACATCTGTTCTTATGGGATATCATTCACTTACCAATTCTATGAGACCCATTGAACCGATTATAGATCATGCAGTAACACCACACAACCCAAGTCAAATTACCACCCCTATCACCTCTCATGTTATTTCTGTTCCTAATCCTCCCAGGTCTTTTGCACCTGGGGCCCAAGATTCAATTCTCATTTCGTCAGTACCTTCTAGTGCCGGGGGGCAACCCCCGGCACGACCTACGTTATCTGGCACCAGAATTGTACCTAGTCAAGGGTAGACCTCTAACATAGAACCATCTACATTTTATGTCCCTCCCAACCACACTACTACGGTAAATCCCCCATCTATTTTAGGTCAGCCCTTGGGGGCACAACGTATAACCGTTCAATATTCTGGAGGTTATGGTTATCAAATACCTGTAGGTAATCATCCACCCAATCCTACAGGAATGCCTTATGCTGGAATTCCATACCCTAGTAACACTTTTACGCCATGGGCGCAACCCAACTGCTCTTACATGCCAGCTATGGGCGGGATACTTATACATACTGCGGGAGGTGCTGAAGGACCGCCTTATGGAGGTCCTCCCCCTGGGGGGCCTAATGGTCTCAGAGGATCTGGAAACTTTCCTTCTTTTGTTCCTAGTGGTTCTAGTGGTCCTGGGGAGCCTGGTGGGTTTCCTCCTTGTGGCTCCGGAGGGTCTGGTGGCCCTCTGCCTAGTGGTTCCAGAGGCTCTGGAGGTTTACCTCCTAGGGGCTCTGGAGGGTCTGGTGGTTCGCCTCCTGGTGGTACTAGTGGTCTCGGTGGCCATGGAGGTCCTCCTCCTGGAGGCCCTAGCGGTCCTGATCCCAGAAATCAACCCCCTATGGGTGGATTTTCCGTTAGTTCTTCATCACAGCAACCTGTTTTTTAGTTAACCTATGGTCCTATTGGTAATTATATGCCATATCAATATTACCAGTATGTGCAACCCAACCGACAGTTACCTTTCCTAGCAACTTTGGACTTGCCTGACTTGTCCAAGTTGATTAATGACCCCATTCGACACAATCCCTTGTGGCCTCCCATTCTGGTAAAGTCACCATTGGATATCCCGAAATTTGATGGGAAGCAGGGAGACGATCTGAAGAACCATGTTATGACATTCCACTTGTGTTGTTCTTCAAACTCCCTCATGGATGACTCCATTTGGTTACGACTCTTTTAGTGAACTTTGACCGGTACGGCTGCGAAGTGGTACATTAAACTCCCACAACATTTGTTTGTGGATTTTGGCTCGTTGGAAACCGTGTTTCTTACACACTTTCATCTCCCTATTCGTTATGAAAAGGGCATTGATATTTTAACCTCTCTACGACAGAACACATCCACCCACATTTTCGATCATATTCATGAGTGGAGAAGGCGGAGAAGGCTTATTAAGGCCCCTATTCCGGATCAGTTACTAGCTGATTGGTTTACCAAATCCTTATTGCCTCCTATTGCTCGAGACGTGGCTATGGGAAATGTCGTTACTGAAGAGCAGGCTATTAGTCGGGCTTAGTACCTAGACTTGGTATATTCCAAGTCTGGAACTCTTTATGACCTGATTCCTCAAGCTCCTCGCCCCAACACCGATCCCTCCAAGCCACCAGTAGAAGTACCTGTTGATGGGATTGTTGGTTCAATCCAGTCCCCGTCAGCAGTGAAACCTGTCAAGCAACCCCAAAATGCCACCCCTACTCCTTCGAATCTTAAGGTTTCCGCTGAGGTCAACTCTATTCAAAGTACTCAAACCTCGGGTAATAATAAAAAGAAAGCTAAAAATAGAAATAAAAAACCTGGAAACCAACAGGAGACTCCAAGCCCAACCAATAGTGATAACGATAAAGGGAAAAGGAAGGAAAAATATCCCTGTCTGCTATGCGGTGGTGACAATTTTTCAAAGGAGTGTTCTCATTGGGACGAAATCTCCCAGTTTCTGAAGTCCAATCTCGCACCTGCAGTACTTACAGATCCTTTTCCCTCCCAACAACAACTGATAGACCACATGTCTAATCAGGGTAACTCTAGTTCATCAGAGGAAATTTGTATGAGAACTATAAGCCTAGATTACCGCATAAACTTGGTTTTTAGATCATTATGAAAGTAGTGGGAAAGAAAGTTTTTCGAACGGTACTAGATGAAGGAGCTTCGACCTCGGTTTTGTCTCTGACTTGTTGGAAGGACCTCGGCTCTCTCGAGCTTGTAACATCACCTACGAACCTCAAGGCCTTTGACAGATGGGTTTCCAACCCCATGGCCTCATATCATCCCTAGCGGTCGAGCTAGGGGGAAAAATCGTTTCCATTCAAGTAGAAGTGGTAGATGCCCCTTTAGATTACAACCTCCTTCTAGGAAGAAATTGGTTCTATGCCATGACTGTTGTTGCCTCAATAGTATTCTGAATAGTCCAATTTCTGCATCTGGGGAGAATTGTTACTATTGACCAACTTGATTTTTGTACGCCGGATGTTACTACCTCCATGACTAATAACATCCCCATGTTAGGCCAGTCCCCTCCTCCTTACTAGTCGATTGGGGTAGGCATGTTGAAGGATTCATCCCTTATGGGGATTTTTCCATCCACTCCTCCTAGCACAGATACCACGACAGTCCATATGATCGCCTCATTTGATTATGAGCCTAAGGGTAAACATGTTGTTGAGTCCACCTCGTTGAGTCCACATGAAGCTATGTATGACACCATTCAAACCTTTTTCGATGATCACACTAATGACCCTCATCTAGTGGCTTCGAATCCTTACCATTTACCGTACTGGTTAGAACCTTCTCTTCCCGTTCTATATTATCTCTCTGAGACTTTTCCTTCCTATGAGTCCATTATGGAGATCATGAATACGGGTGAGCCCATTTGGGAGGATCACCATCATAGATCCATGTTCCTCCCCAACACCAGTTCGGTTAGCCATGATTTTGCATCCTTGTTTCCTACTGATATTGTTAACGTACCCAAAATTCCTATATTTTTGCAAGATACAGTTTCGGAAGGAAACCTTTGCAACATTACTCAGACGAACCCGATTGACATATCAGCCAAGCCTGATACTATCGAGCATGTTCATGTTGGGTAGAACTGCTTGGCAGATGAATCTAAAGCTTATAAGGAACTTTTTAAGGAATTTCGTGATATTTTTACCTGGTCCTATGAAGAGATGCCAGGGATTGACCCATCCATCATGGTCCATGAGATTAAAACCTATCCCATAGCTAAACCTGTCAGGAAAAAACTAAGGCAATTCCATCCTCGGAAGGCCACAGCTATTAAAGCTGAAATTGAGAAACTCCTCAAAGCTGGGTTTATTTATCCTGTACCCCTGATGGAATGGGTATCGAACATTTTCCCTGTCAATAAAAAGCAGGGCACCATTAGAGTCTGCATCGATTTTAGGGATTTGAATAAAGCTTGCCCGAAGGACAACTTTCCTACTCCGCACATCAATCAGGTTATCGACAACTGTGCTTGAAGTGTCATGTTTTCATTCATGGAGGGCTTCTCTGGCTATAATCAGATTGAGATATTACTCACCGATCAGCATAAGACGACATTCATTTGACCATGGGGAACCTTTGCATATAAGAAGTTACCTTTTGGCTTGAAAAATGCTAGAGCCACTTTCCAGCGTGCGATGTCCTATGCGTTTCACAATATTAAACATATTGTTGAACCATACCTTGACGACCTCCCTGCTCATTCACACCGACGGGAGGACCACCCTGGTCATCTTAGAGACATATTCCTAAGATGCCGTCATTATAATATATGGCTCAATTCACATAAATGTGTTTTTTGCGTTGAAATGGGACATCTGCTAGGCTTTGTGGTATCCAAAGATGGCATCCAGATTGATCCTTTGAAGATTGCTGCTATTTTAGATCTACCAGCCCCAACTAATCTCCTTGAACTCCAAAGTTTGCAAGGGAAGGAAAACTTTCTCTGTCGTTTTGTGTACAATTTCGCAGAGAAAACGCACGGTTATATGCGTCTCCTCAAGAAGAACACTCCATTCTTCTGGGATGACCAAGCCCAATGCACCTTTGATAATATTAAGCATGCTCTGACTCATTCTCCCGTGATACACCCCCCGAATTATTCAAAGGACTTTCTCTTGTATATTGATGCCTCCGCTACTACCATCGCCATGGTTTTGGTGCAGGAAAATCTCCATGGTCAGGAGCACGTGATTTATTACGCCAGTAAGAATCTCATGGATTCTGAAACTCGATATTCACGTGTGGAAAAGTTAGCATTGGCCTTGGTCATTGCTGTACAAAAGTTTCGTCACTACATTCTGCTCCGCACTACCACCGTATTGTGAGACCAGAACCCGATGTATTACATCCTGACTCGTCAGGTACTTAGGGGAAAGTACTCCCATTGGATATTTATACTTCAGGAGTTTGATCTGGAATTTGCCAAGGCCACATCAAAGAAATCCTTGGTCTTTGTTGAGCTTATGTGTGATCTTCCCTGTTCTTCGATGGAATCTGAGCCCAGCGATTCATTTCTGGATGAATTCCTATTCCTGATTAGCACTACTGATCCTTGGTATGGAGATTTTCTTATTTATCTCCAAACACAACGATTTCAGCTGCATTTATCTCATGATGATCGCCACCGTATCCATCACCACGTGAAATACTATCTCATCCTGAATGATATCTTTTATAGACGTAGGATTGCCTCTATTCTCCGGCGATGCCTCACTCATGAGGAGGATGAACATGTGTTGAATGATTGCCACTCTGGAGCATGTGCCAGTCATTTATCTGGGATGGCTACAGCCCAGAAAATACTTCGCGCTGGCTATTTTTGGCCTTCTATATTCAAATACTGTCATGAAGCTGTTAAGAAATGCCCACCTTGTCAACACTTTTATCCTAAAAAGTGCACCCATCTTGCTCCGCTACACCCCGTCATTGCCGTTGGCCCATTTTCCAAATGGGGGATTGACTTCATGCATTGTAAGCCTACCTCAGTCGAGGGGCATGGTTACATCATTGTAGCCATTGATTATTTCACAAAATGGGCTGAGGCCATGCCTACATATGCAGAAGATGGTAAGATTGCCGCTCTCTTCTTGTTCAATCATATCATAGCTAGATTTGGAGTTCTGTAGTCCATCGTTACTGATCACGGATCCCATTTCCGTAATCAGATTATGGAGGAACTGACTGCCAAGCTAGGTTTTCTCCATGAAAACTCTACGTCGTATTATCCACAAGCTAATGGTCAGGTAGAGGCCATTAACAAAGTTTTGAAAACTATGCTTCGTCAGATGGTTGGCGATCATAAATCCAACTGGCACCACGTTCTTTTCTCTGCTCTGTGGGCTTATCGAACTTCTGTGAAAACAGCTACTGGTTTCATGCCATTCCAGCTCGTCTATGGGACTTGAAGCTGTCTTACTGATCCAATGTCAGATTCCATTCTTACAACTTGTCGTCGAACTTCTCCCAGACACTTCCGCAGAGGAAGAAATATTTTTGTACTTGAGTAACCTTAACGAGACTTGGAGAGATGTTGCCTTGGCTAATGAGGCACATAAGAAATACGTCAAGGAATAGTGTGATAAATCCATCCAACCCCGTGTCTTTAACGAGGGTGACCTAGTCTTGACTTATGATCATAGATATGACAAACTAGGGAAGGGTAAGTTCGAATACATGTGGTACGGACCTTTCGTTATTTCTAAGGTGTTAGAGAAAGGAGCTTACAAACTTGTTGATTATGATGGAATCCCTTTGGGGCAACCTCGCAATGGGTTGTACCTGAAAAGGTACTATGCCTAGGTCTTTCTTGGATAGTATCTTGTATATATGTATATTGATTGGCTTTCAGTGTGCTTTTAGTATTTTCAAGATGGTTTTGAGTTTAGTGTCCGCATCTGTTTATACCATGTTTTGGTCATGTAGATGGCTTTCTACGGCTTTGTTGATGATGCTTGCCGCCACACCTTGAATCTCACCTTGGCTGCTTGGGTCCTCTATTCCCCAGCTGAGGATTTGGTCAGTTCAGGAACGGTTTGTATAGGTCCCACTACTAATAACATCACCAAGTATGAAGCAGTCATCGGTCTTCTGACTGAAGCTTCCTCCCAGGATGTTCGTGATCTAGTAGTCTTGATGGACTCACAACTCGTGGTTTGCCATTTAAACCATGTTTACACCATTAGGAACCTTGTGCTCCTTCGCCTCCTCCGGAGAGTACGTTTGCTAGAAAGATCATTTGAAACCATCACTTATAGGCATATACCTAGAGAACATAATGTATTTGCTAACTCATTAGCTAATTACATCCTAGATTGGCATATTGCCCATTCATGACATCGAAATCAAACATGGTACATTGTAAATAAACATTCATAGACACATAAAACTCATAGAAAATGCATTTTCCATTTGAAACATATAAACAATGTGTAAAAGTCTATATATATATATATATATATACAAAAAAGTTTACAAAAAATAGGTCCCGAGACCTCATCTGAAGCACGTAGGCTTTCAGTCAAAATCATCATACAAAATCCTGAAGCTGTCAGCTTTTAGTACATATCTCATACACTAGTGGTGCTCATGATAGCACATCACTGCTCGAGCTACTCTACGCAGCAGCCTACTAAATCAACCCGGTACTCCCACTACGGATCTCTGATATCTCATCAGGAGGTCATCAATGTTAGCATCTGGGATATCCAAGGTCAACCTCTCCAGGTTTTCCTCTAGCTCCCCGGTGAGATCATCACCCTGTGGTACGAAGCGGGCTGCAGCTCACCTATCCAATGGAGATGCTCCTCCAGGTCGCGTTGCTCCCACATCTGCATGAGAATGTACAGGTCTCGTCGCTTAACATAAAAAATATAAAACATTAAAAAACATAAAAACATTTCATCCATTTTAGGGTTTCTTGCTTGTTACCAATGTCGCCCCACTGTCCGCCAGGTGGGGGTGATAGGTCAGGATCTTCGGTGAAGTCCGTACCTATGTAAGCATAATCCTCAACCATGAGAATCTGATCTCAAAGCCATCTGAAGAACGGGTCACCGAACTTCACCCTTCGCCTACCTGCTCCTGTGCGAGCCATGACCTGGACCCACCTCAGCATACGGGGGTCCCGTGCTCTCAGACTCCGGAAGACCACCTGAGGTCTCATCTATGGAACCCACTCAAAGAAGAAGCAGGCTAAAATGGAACCAAAGCCAAACTACTTTAGTTCTCCCTGCTGACACTTAGTCAGTTGATCTTTGAAGATTGGAAGCATGGCTTCCACCTAGTTGAACACCATGGTTGCCATGGCTGTTATGGTGTACAAAATGTGTGCCCTAGAAGCCTAGTGCACACCCTGACTCTCGGCCACCCTCTGCATGGTAAATAGGACAATCCATAGGGGCCTATCTGTCACTGCTCTGATGGGGATATTCTTCCACGATGTACCTGTCCCTGGTGCACAGTGACGATCTATAAGCTCTCGAGTGGTAATATCCCCTTTGCAAGAAACTATCAGTGAGATGGGGGCACCTGGTCTCGAGAGACCTATCAAGAAGTAGATTTCCTCTACTTCCACTGTAAGAATATGGTGTGAGGACCCTGCAGCAAACAAGTAATCAAAATACACGATATAGCAGCAGAACTCAAAATCACTTTTATATTAATCGCAGGCCACTTTGAAGGGGCAACCTCCTTTTAGAAAGGTCAATACAAAATAGCTTCACCGTGCCTTCCTTGGCCTCAACACACACTTATATACTAAAAATAGGCACCAATACTATGGTTCAAAACCATGGGCCAATATAAACTATGGATCAACAAATACTACAGGTGACTTACAAAGCATATGCACATCACAACAATAACACAAAATATGGATCAACAATTACTATGGGACGACTTACAAAGCATATGCGTCCAACAACAATATACTAACATAGTAAAGAGAAGGATTGACATGGGTTCCTAACATCCCCTCCCCCTTAGAAAAAGCTTTGTCCTCAAAGCTTTAGATGTGGAAATTGTCGCTGAATCTGAAGGAGTGGTTCCCATGTAGCATCCTCGGGCTGCATTCTGTGCCATTGAATTAAGACCTCTGTGATAGAGCGAGAGCGAAGCTGACGAGTGTGCTTATTGAGGACAGCCTCCGGCTCCAAAAAGATGGATCCTTCATTATCCAGTTCTGGTAAAATAGTTTGGCCTTTGATGTTGGTGCTAAGAACTTTCTTCAGACAAGAGACATGAAATACTGGATGAATGTGGGAAGAAGGCGGAAGTTCCAATTTATAAGCAATAGACCCAATCTTCTGAAGAATCCTATATGGCCCATAGAACTTTGGAGTGAGCTTATGATGCCCTTTGAGTTTGAGTGAGGATTGCTTGTAAGGTTGGAGACGAAGAAAAACCATATCACCGGCTTCAAAAGTGCGCTCAGAACGGTGTTGATCAGCTTGTTGCTTCATGCGATTTCTTGCCATGTGAAGGTTTTCGCTCAAAATGTGAAGAACCTCATCGTGGTTTCGAAGGACCGCGTCAACTGCCTAAACTGGAGAACTGTTGGGGGTGTAAGGAAGAAGAACTGGTGGTGCCTGACCATAAATTGCTTCATATGGAGTCATTTTAGAGGCAGTGTGGTAAGAGGTATTGTACCACCATTCAGCGAGAGGGAGCCACTTTGCCCACTGATGTTGTTGCTCAGAGGAGAAGCAACGAAGATAAGTTTCCAAGCATTTATTGATAATTTCAGTCTGACCATCCATTTGGGGGTGATAACCTGAACTCATCTTCAGTTTGGTGCCAGTGTGGTGAAAGATTTCTATCCAAAAATGACTGGTGAAAGTCGCATCACGATCTGAGACAATGGAAGAAGGCATTCCATGAAGATGAAAGATCTGGTCCAGGAAAATTTGAGCAACGGAACAGGCTGTATAGTGATGGATGAGAGCACAAAAATGACTATATTTGGAGAGGCGATCAACCACAACCAAAATCACAGTCTTCCCTCCAGATTTAGGGAGCCCGTCAATGAAATCCATAGAAATATCTGTCCATATCCGGGTAGGGATGGGCAAGGGCTTGAGCAATCCCGAAAGGGGTGTTGTTTCACCCTTATTGCGCTAGCAGGTATCACATTCAGCCACCATCTGTTGAATTGTCATTTTCATGCCCTGCCAAAAGAAGTTGCGCCGTGCCCGTTCATACGTTTTGAGAAAACCAGAGTGCCCTGCTGACGGAGAAACATGGAGTTCATAGAAGAGAGCTTGTTGAAGAGCTGTGTTTTGGGGAAGCACCAGACGACCCTTGTATCTCAGTGAAGCACCATCCCAAGAGTAATGTGGAACAACAGAAGGGTTGTTGTCTAAGCGTTGGATGATGTGAGATAATGAAGAGTCATTGACATAACCCTGTTGAACCGATTGCAACCAATTTGGAACAGGCATAGAAATAGCGGAAAGAGAACCTTGGTCATCAAATGTGTGAGAAAGGGCATCCACCACAATATTGTCCTTACCCTTCTTATAAGTGATCTCATAGTAAGTCCCGCTTGGGCGAATAATACCTTGCTTCAGTAAGTCCTGAA
>LPNX010426855.1:899357-1097697 GCA_001517045.1 Pseudotsuga menziesii | reverse complement strand
GAAAGAATGAGAAAATTTGGTAGAGAGGGACAAAGAAGCAGAACGAGGAAAGGAATACGGTGGCAAAATTTGAAGGCGTTTGGGTGAAAATCGAAGGAGTTATCGCAAACCCTAAAAATAGAGAAATGTGGGATTTCGGGTTTTGGGAAGTGGAATTTGGGATAGGGTCTTCAGGAATGAAATATGTAGAATGGAATTGCAGAGGTGTCAGTGAAATTTCAATGAAAACAGAGTTGAAACCAAGGAGATATGGCTGAAAAACAGTTTTTTTTTCTTTGCACAGGAATGGATCTGCAACAGCGCGAAAGTGATAAAAAACAATGGAATCTACAATGGCGCGAAAGTGATCGGCAACAGATGGATCTGCAACATCGCAGATTTGACCGGCAACAGTTCTGGACAGAGCAAATCGGCGATTATGCAACTGAAAATAGATATGGACCCCAGGTATGTGCGGCTTCCTATCGGTTCAAGGGATTCACTCGGCCACCAATGCTGTCTGACGGCTTGTGTATTGGGGAAGTACCCCTCACTCCACGGCTCAGGTAAAACTAATAACCGCTTGGTCACAAACGACAGCTCTTGGTTTACCTCATGGGTGGGAACTAGTCAATTAGGTAGGGGTCATTGCCCTTTTCGCTGGCAGGTCCTCTCAATGGGCCAGCTACTTCGGGGTTCCTGTGGTACTCCTCACAATAATTTTTAGGGCTTATCCCCAAGTACTTCCCATAGTTAAGCGGATAGGGATTATTCCCAGATCCGAACCTGCAACAGAAGCGAAAAAAAAATTTGGGCAGAAATTTCCCCAACGAGCCCAAGAAAGCGCTCTGATACCAGATGTGAGGACCCTGCAGCAAACAAGTAATCATAATACTTGATATAGCAGCAGAACTCAAAATCACTTTTATATTAATCGCAGGCCACTTCGAGGGGGCAACCTCCTTTGAGCAAGCTCAATACAAAGTAACTTCACCGTGCCTTCCTTGGTCTCAACACACACTTATATACTAAAAATAGGTGCCAATACTATGGGTCAAAACCATGGGCCAATATAAACTATGGATCAACAAATACTACAGGCGGCTTACAAAGCATATGTGCCTCACAACAATAACACAAACTATGGATCAACAATTACTATGGGATGACTTACAAAGCATATGCGTCCAACAACAATATACTAACATAGTAAAGAGAAGGATTGACATGGGTTCCTAACATATGGCCCCCCACCTCGAAGTACTACTGCTCTAGATTCCACATCTGCAGTATGTGTTCCAGTAACCGCTCATGTGACACCATGCTTGGGGTCCGGAAGAACTTCAAGAGCCCACAGTCCCGTAATGCGGCAATACAACACGCATTTCTCTCAGCAAAAGCATCCTCATTGTCATGCGTTCTTTCTTTCCATATCACCATGTTTTGAGCAACCTAGACCTGCCAAAAACAATCATAGTATGCATTAGAATAATCCCTAATCATTAAAAATCAAAGGAATGAAGTTATATTGATCATACTATTGGTTTAAATTCTCCCCGGCCGACACCGCTTGTGCACCATTGGAGACAGGCGGTGGCACCACCTGTCCACCATGTTATAGGCGCGGTTCTCGAGTGGTACCATGTATCCCGCAAAGGATAGTCGCAGTGCCCGCTTTTAAGGTATTAGGGCTTGCCATATGAGCCCAAAACCCCAGCAAAACTAAAAATAAATGCTATGAAATGAAAGAGAAGGGTTGTAGCTATTACCTACAACTGACGATGCTGAAAACAGACGATGGAAACTCCCGGTATCAGCTGCTGAAGATGTGGATAAGAAAATGCTCCAAGTGCTCTCTGTTATGGGTAAATAGTGAAATGATTTGATTTTTTACTATTTACATGACTTATATAGGCATTTTTGGGTCTGACATACTATAGTTTTGATATAAAATCATGTTTTAGTCAAAGTTTATTTGTCATAATCCCTTAATGCTAGTTATGAATGCATTTAACACTTGTTTTTGAGTCGATTGCAGGATAAGAGAACTATTGTAAGAAGCTTCGGAAGTTTGTTTATGGCTTTTTCGCACTTTCATAAAACAGAAAAGGTCGACGAGCATTTATTACGACACTTTGTCACGCTCTTTAAAATCTAGTATCAAAGGTCCAAGTTGATTTCAGTTTCTTTCCACGCTCGTTAAACATTGACATTGTGTAAATAAGCATAATGGAGTCTTCTTTTCACCTCTTTTTTCAGGCTCCTTAAACACGAAAAGATCGTCGAGTCTATTTCTTATTCTTTCCAGGATCGTAAAAAGTGACATTGTGTAAAGAAACCTCATGGGGTCCTCTTTAAACCCTTTTCAGGCTCCCTAAATATGAAAAGATCGTCGAGCGATCTTGTCTTCTTCATGCTCATTAAAGTATTTGAAGAGTCGTCCGTCCGACGGTAGGTTATCTCTTTTTCGGTTCGGATAGGACTATTTATGAAAAAGGAACACTCCAGCCAATCATGACTAGAAGAGTTCTCTAAGGTATGATTTTACACTTTTTCAAGCCTTAGAGACTAAATCATACGAAAAAGGACCCCTTTGGAGTCTTCTTTTGTATTCGTTCAGACTCTCTAAATGTGAACGATATCGAGTTTTCTTTTAGTGGACTCGTTAAATTAAACATTGAGAGACCCGTTTTGGGAACGAACCCCTCCTCTCTCAGGATCGTAAAATATATGAGTTTGGACTTGTCTTCCAACAAGCTATATCGAGTGTTTGTTACCCTCTTTGAACTCGTAAAACCAAAAAGAGGCACTCATCAATCATGATGGGGGAAATGAGAAGGGAATCATTTTGCAAATAATGGCAGTTTTTCATCGTTACCTTTGAACATGGCACTTCTCTGCACATCATGTCAATCAATTGGGTATTCAACTGATTTCCGTAATGATCCACTTTCATGAGTCATGTCACTGCTTTGAGTCTTTCAAAATAATGCATTGTCCACTGTCGCATTGTGTGTCTATCCCATCTAGTCATGCTGCCAAGTCATTTTTTCATGCTTCCCGATGTTCAAAGGGGATTTGAAGAAGTTTTACCTCTACAGTCCACACAGTCTTTGTGTCAGTAGCTTTGATTCGGTCCTATGGTTACTATATTCACATCATTCTAGAAATATGTTCCAAGTTTCATGTCATCGATGTGGGACTCATCATGGCCCTCCTTCGATGAGACTTTTCCCGTCAACATCAGCTCATCATCCGGGAAGTAGTCTTAGAAACAATAGTACCTTGAGATCTGTATGCCTTAATGACAGATTCTCTCGCTCTCGACACAGGTTCACATCATTGACCTTTGATCGATGGAATCGAATGGGTGTTTGACATCAGAACATCTATTCACACTCAGTAGATTGTACTAGGGTACCTTGGGAATCATCGACATCAATGGTGATCTCCCTCGCACTTGTTAACGCTTCACATCATTGGCCGGTAATCAAGTGGTTTCTACCATGTTCAACTTTAGATCATTGTAATCACATGGATAGAATCGTATTTTGTGGAAGACGAGATGAAGACCCTGAGTATTTGTTTAAAGTGCTCATTGCTTTTCCCTAGGTTGTGATGGAGTTTTGTATATCTAGCATGGATCCACATTTGTATGGTCATGGCTATGCTCAAATTTGCGTATGTATGACATAGATATACATTGTATGTGCTATGTCCAAGTTTGAGTCCTCTATCACATGGATCTACGTTGTATTCTAGTATCCATGCTTGTTTATTCCTCTCATGGATCTTCCTTGTATTGGTCTGCAGCCATGAGTTTGGTTACTTGTGTCTATGAGTCAACATACTGATGTACTACATATGCTTACTTGACAATATCCTCCAATCGAGCCGACGTTTTCATCTCATGGCAACGACTTATTCTCTCAAATCTCTCGTTTATCGCATCCCTCTAAGACTCATGCTTTGGGGGGCATCCTGTTATACCAAAATCCTGTCACCATCATGTGATAAGGATTTTGACATACCTACTTGCCCTGAATCCCAGCTCTTGGAGTGGAAACTCATGCTAATTGTCAATCTTCCATGAAAATTCCCACCACCGCACTTGCCCCTTTGTCTAGGGGTGGTACCTTCTTTGAACCACCTATCCTTTGTTGTCCACAAGTGGTGCCACCACTTATGGCCCTTAGTCCATAAGCGTTTTTTACCAGAACTGCTCTGTCATTGAAGGAGAAACGCAGTACCCTGGGTAAAAAGGGAAAAAGAGAAGTTTCTCGAGGCTTCTAGATGATGAGCCTCGTGTCCTCCCTTGTTCCTATCATTGTGGGTTAGTTGAGCTCGAGATCCCTCATTCTAGGATCTTAGAGGCCACCTCATCCACTAATCTCTCAACCATCCCTATCCATTGAGCCTTATAAATACAAGCTCATATCCATGGTTGAGGGGGAGAACTCTTAAGGTATTGTTATGCTATTGGATTGATCACTTGGCCCAAGACCATTGGAGAGCATAGAGAGCTAGAGTCAGAGCTTATGGGGATGAGAATGTTTGGTTTCATGGAGATGCATGTCAACACTAAGGCTTGGTTGTAAACTTCTTCATATTTCTATATTAATGCAAGTTGATTTCTGTCCCACATATATTTTTGTTGTTTGATTTCGCATGTATGTTGTTAGATTCTTTAGTCACTAACATGGATCAGTAGATTATATTATGGTAGTTTCGATGTGTTTGTGTGTTTAAGATTATTGTAGGTACACAGGGTTACTATCGAAACATCACATTCCAGGTATCTACGGTGTCCAGGGAGAGTCTTCAACCTCTATCCTTCATTTGTTCTGGATATGAACCATTCAGACTAGTGGAACACCTTACTGTTCGCAAAAGGTGAAATATTCCAACGAACAGAAGATTCCTCCAGATATATATTTTTAGTTTGGAGATCATTTTTTGATTTACCTACTTCTTTTTAGGGGAAGGTTTCCCATGAGGTTTTCCCCATTTCCTTGTTTATTAAGTAGCTAATTTTTTTTAGATTGTATGGGTGACCATTGGGCTTAATTTTCAGGGCCCAAGTTGTCCAAAGTTAGGATTAAAGGGGGGATTTAGGATTAAGTAATCCTCCCTTTTCCCACATATTCTATTTGTTCTAGCTTAGGAGGTCATCATAACTTCACTAGTGTATGAGGGACACATCCAAGGACAACCTACCACTTATTGCACCTCTTTCCATGAGTTTAGGAGTCATAGGGACCAATCCCTATAATTTAGGAACCTAATCCGAGTGCCACCAGTAGTGTTCAGCAGTTGACCATAGTCGATGTTTAGTTCTGTTCAATTATGCTCTGATTCTCGTTGGTTAGATCACTCTCATTCATTCTAGCTCTAGTTTGCATGAATCTAGGGAATTAGGGCACATTTACTCACCTACTCTCTTCAGTTAACTAATTGTATACTGAATTAGTGATTTGGAGTTGCATTAATGAGCTCTAGTGGTGATTTTCCCACACCAAGTTAGCTCTTGAGTCCGTCTAGGTTGGTAGATTTGAATCCTATCTTAGGCATTCAAATTCTCCTATATGTATAACCATTGTATTACATATTATTTAGTGAATATGTGGATTAATAACATTAATGGATGTAATATCAATTATTCCAATTATTGGTCTCATAAGTGTTTTAATTAGTCATGAATTATTGATCTGCGTTATTCAATTCTTTTATCTCTCTTCTACAATCTAATTCTCCATTTGAATTTTGCAGGCCTGATGATCCCATGCTTTATTGAATTTTACAACCTCATCGAGGACATGCACCGAGAAACAATCAAAGAGCAGATTGCTTCAATACCATTGATATGTATTTATGTGAGAACGAAATGAAATAATAGATATAAAACAATAAACACAGATATATTGTGTTGGCCCTAGGAAAATTTAGACAGAATAATGATTGGAAAGATGAAGATTCCAGTCACAAGATGAGTGAAAGTCATGATGGAAGGAGCTGCAACAAAAGAGGAATAAAGCAAGTCGAAAAGCAAAGTTCGGCTTAATTTTTGTAAATAGTTAGTTAGACTAAAAGATTGCTTTTAGTAATAAAAAATGATTGTGCCTATTTTTAGATGTAATACGATGAGTTAAATTAGAAAGACAACTTATCAAATGACAATTGAGAAACAGTCGATAGTTAGATCAAGAAGTGTAAAAAGATTATAAAAGCGTCGATCTAAGCCATGTGTGGATCGCTTGAGGATATTGTTCATTTAGAGAGATAGAAAAGAGCAAGAAATAGACAAAGACTAAAACTAGAGTGCATGAGACAAGAGAAGAATACATGAATTGTAAATAATATCAAAAGAAGAGTCTGCAAGCTGAGTGCATAGACCAAAGATGCTAAACCAATTCTCATTCTAGATGAAGAGCGGCTTTGTGGTTTTTCCTGGATAGGTTTCCATGTTAAACCTTATGTCTGTGTCTTTAATATCCATGTTTATGTTGCATGTTGTTATAGCTCAAAATGTCACATCTCTTCCTATGACCACTTTCCTATGATTTCGTCGCATGTCGATACTCCCATGACGACACTTCATGAAAGTCACTGAAAGTCATTGAAAAAACACCTAACTTGGAGGACCCATATATAGAGTTTTGTAACTCTGTTTGACCTCATCTCTACACTGTTGGAAAGGTATCTATGTTAGCTAAAACTTTCTAGAAGACACCAAAGTCTTAAAATTCATAGAAGTGCCCTCAAAATGAGTTTTTTTATGTGTATGCGACTTTCCTTAAGGAAACCCGCGTACGTACGCGACTGTCTATATATAATACCCGCGTACGCCTCCGAAAAATGTCAAAAAAATATGAATTTTGAAATTTGGGTAGTTTGGGTAGTTATGCAACTGACTCCTTCAGTTGTAACTACTTTGTCTTCGACCCTAACTCTTCATAAAGCATATAAATAGAGGTAGGGAGGTCCATGAGAGGAGACTTGAATCTTTGCATCATTATGCTGGAGGAATTGGGACTCTCTTTGCCCACACATTTTCCCTAGAAGCATTCTCCTTATGTTGTAGAGCTTGGAGTCTGAGTTCCTTGGATAAGAGAAGCAGCAAAACCAGATCAAGGTTTCGTGATGTGCCGAACTTGAAGAGAAGGTATACTTGTACTTGTTTTCAAGATTAATAAAGATGTGATATCCTTCTTCTTCCCAAACAATTGTTCAATGTGTGATTGAATCTCTATTTATGATCATATTATGATGTTAATCAGATTATTATTTCATGTTTATTTGATTATCATTGCTTTATATGTGGTCATATTGGTTTGAGGAAGGTATAATTCGTTTTGCAGGTCTCTTGGAGCAAGAGGAGCAAGAAGAGGATTGAAGGGCTGCTTGGATCAACCTTTGTATGGCTAAGGTATGAACCATTCTAATCTCTAAAACTTGCTTATATATGCTTGTAGAACCATTTGCATCCACCTTTCAACCCCAGTATGTTGATGGCCTCTTAAACCCTAGCCATAAGATACTTTCCTTTACAACACATGTATATCTGTGTGATTGAACTGATCTGAATGCGTCGAGCTGATCTATTATGAATAATCTGATATATATATATATATATATGTTGCACATATAATGTTATGGTTGTATGGAATATGAGTTAATGTTAATGCTTTATGCTATATACCATTATCTATGTCGATGGATTATAGGTTATATTATTGAACAAATGTATGAGACAAAGGTATATTTTGGGTCTCGATTGAGTCGCTTGATAGTGTTGTAATAAGGAAATACCCCTCATAACTGCAAAAACCTAGTTTTAGTAGTTCCCAATAAGATATATCGGGTGAGACTTCATCTGTGTCACTTGTGTTACTGACAGAGATCCCCTTTGTCAGGTCGATATCTTGGGTTTTGTTGACGAATGAGGATCTGAACCTGGGTTGACAGAAACCATGCCAACAAATGGTTTCTTTTCCGGGATCGTGAATTTCCTTTACGGGATATGTTTTGGTACCTGACTAAAACTGAAATTCAAAATTGGGTTGATTATAAAGCACTAGAGTCTGCACAGGAAGAAAGTAAGGGATCCTGACTAAGTCCGATAGAATGGTTGGAACGATACCTTTACACAAACATTCATGAAATTTTCTTTAGTGAATTTCCCATTGTATTGCATAAGTGGTTGTTGAAGCTAGCGACCCAAAAGAAAAAAAATCAGGGCAAAGAAACTACGGAGTGGAGTCCTTAGTTGATTCGGCAGTTGAAGAGAACTAGCAATCCTATATCTAGGGTTGTCAAATTTAGTATTTTGGAGGGATATATCAAAAAAATTGCAATTACATAATAAACTCATACAACGAAGAAGAAAGAGAATTTTTCCAAGGACCTCGAGGTTGATATCTGAAATCTTTGAAGCTATGGATTAAGATGCTAGTATGTGAAAAAGGGATCCTGAGAATGGATTCTAACGAGTAAATAGTTGTGCGTGGATAACTAGGGTAATGTCACAAGAAAGATTGTGAGTAGAATGGATGAGAATAAACTAAGATGTTTCATGTTGATAGCGAGATTGACCAAGAAGGAGGTTCCTTGAGAAGTGGAAGAATATTTCGGACGAGAAAGAGAAGAAGGACTACGACTAAGAGAGGAAGTTGTAGTGCGACTGAAAGAGAGGACTACAAATTGACCACATCTCAACGGAGAGTCTTGTGACGAAGAAGAAGAATATTGTCTTATATCTAAACAAGAAGAAGAAGAAGAAGAAGAGGTACCAGATCTAGATCAAGATTACAACATACCCATGACCCTGTGTACACCTAAAGGACCTAAGGTAAGATATAGAAACACATCCACTATTGGTTTTGTCAATTTTAATAACAATAATAATGGAAATATCATTCAAGGAACTATCACTAGCAATTTAGAAGTACCAAGAGTGAATAGAATGGCTGGACATGATATAAAGTTTATGATATTTAATGGGAATGGATTAAAGGGCCCTAAGCAACATTGGTTCCTATGTGAAGCTGTATGGACCGTGTGATAGGTCCAAGATGAGGCCATAAATAAATACCATATAATCACGACCCTCAAAGGTCGTGCGCTTGACTGGTACATGAAATTCTCTGTGGTTCCAACATGTATACCACATAGGAAATTATATAAGATTTAGACATGATTAATAGATGAGTTTAAGAAACCTAAATCTGAGTCGAAGTGCATTACAGAGTTGAAAGAGATTAAACAGTTTCCTACGGAGTCTGTTTGGGATTTCAACCAAAGATTCAAAATGTTGACGGCTCAAGTAAGTTTTCAGATGTCAGATGTCCAACACATAGAATGGTTTATTGCGACGATATTACCACATACATGTATTCCTCTAATGCAACAAAATATTGTATCATAGAGAGAGGATCTTGAGCTTTCCATGAAGTTGGAGGCCTCCCCAATTGGTGGAATTGGTGCAGGAATGATACAGATATAGTCGCAGCTTGTTAATCTCACATTGCAATTGTAGGATATCAAGAAAGGGGAAGAAATATAGTAGGAACTATGGTGTACCTGATGTATAATGGAAGGACACCATAAAGATTCATGTTCATCCTTCATGAACTATCTTTCATTTGGCCACACCGAATCCGATAAATACGCAAGGGATTCCTTGGTGTAGAATTTGTCAAACCAGAGGACATCGGTCAAAAGAATGTTTATATTTACAGAAAATAGTAAGTGCACCATATAGTTTATATTCCAAATTTTGTTGATTAGTAGGACATGATGAGAAAGATTGCAGATCATATCAGTTATTGCAGGAGAAGACAGTCGACACCTGATTGATGAAGAACGATGAGCCGATGCAAGATGAGCGAGATCAGGCTCAATATCCTCAAGTATAGTATCCATAGGAACAATACCCTCAATTTAGAGGAGGTGTTAGAGGCCGAGGCCGAGGAGGAGGATTTGGTTGAAGAATAATCCAAGTAATTTGTTATAATTATGGACAACATGGACATTTCACTATAGATTTCTCTAATCCTACGTCAGCATGCTCGTGCTGTATATCACTGGATCACACTGTTGAAGAATGTCCAAAGTTGATTGCAAGGTGGCAGGCTAGAAATATGGGAAATCAAAATCCACCTCAGAATGCTAATCCTAATATACATAAGATTTCCATTGAACCAAGAGAACCTAATATTGTCACTATGACAAGAGGAGCTGTTGTGACTGGAGCAAATCAATAATCACCATATAGACAACCGACAGTGCGACTGAAACAATAAAATAAGATTCCCTTTGATGTCTAGAAGGAAAAACAAGTATTTCTGGATGCTTGACATGAGTTCGTTGACAAGAATCAAGCGTTAACTTCTGCTGTTGTACCAAGTGAAGGACCAATATTGGAAATGCCTTAAATATTAAAGCATCTATTCCAAAAGAGACCGATAGAAAAGGTTGGTAAACTGAAATAGTTCTTTAAAATTTTTCTAGCATTAATAACAGATAAAGATGTTGTAGTAGAATTTTCAGCATTAATAGAAGAACCTCAAGAAGATGTGCGACCAGAAAGGAGGGTTAACCACATTGGGAAAAGATTGAAAATTGGTCATGAACTAAGAATGACTGCCCACATAGGATATTCGACATGGATTATATTATTCTAGACTTGGGTTTTGATGTTAACATTCTTACTAGAAAAACCTGGGCAAGTATGGGAAATATGAGACTAGTGCGGTCTCTTGTCCAGCTAAGAATAACCAATCAGTCAAAGGTGTTACATATTAGTCGACTTACATAGGTTCCGGTCGATATAGGACTCAATACTTATACATACTTTGAATTAATATACATTGTTGATGATACATATCCATATCCTTTGCTTCTGGGGACCGACTAGGCCATTGATAACCAAACTATTATAAATTTTAAAAAGAGGATATTAACGTTTGAAGATGAAGAGATAAGAGTAATCGTACCTCTTGATCCTCTATAAGGCCAGAGGTATGTTGAGCAGGTAAATAATCAAGGAAAAGATGGATATCTGGACCATATATACAATATTACCTCTATGATGGAAAATTATGTGAATCCAACTACTCATGGAAATATTAGCTAGCGAAGTGTTAGTTCCTTCTCATCAGATTCAGGAGAGGCTTTAGAGAATTGGCAGAATTGACTCCGCGAATTATCAATGGACAGATGTGCTAGAATTGCAAAATCTGTGCGACGAGTAGGTATCAAGATATGTGATATGCCTACCTATAAAGTCTTGCTTAACCTGGAATCTTTCCTTACATAATTTGAAGAGAAAGTAACAAAACCTCAGTGCTTTCTAGCCCTTGACTTTGTATTGAAGGATACACTTGTAAGATATGGGTTACACACAAGTAGACTATTTCAGAATGGTCGCAATGTTGAAGACTACTAGAAGTCTGATTTGGATAAAATATGATTTATACTGGCCCAAAATATACCGGATTGACTAATCTTGTCGAACACATTGAACATTGTCGTGCGACATGGGAGGCTTCACCGCGACAAGAATGGGTCCACCAATTTATACATACTTTGGACATGATACCAAGGAACTTGTATACATTGGTAAAGCTGCGATTAGGAACAGTAGAGCGGGAAGAGCTAGCTGCCTATTTCACACATACATTTGAATTCGATGATGATCATCCTTCAATAGTTGTTGCTCTATTGGTAATCAAGACTAAGATATTTGAAGATATTCCTGTGTTGACGAGAAATTTTTATAAGATTAGTGCGATAGTCCAACATTGGATGGAATTCTATAATGTAAAAGGATAACCTGATGATGATGACCCACATGACAAAAAATATTCCTGAGTCTGAAGGTACTCGCGTGGTGGAAGGATCAAGTGTGTCTAGCGACAAGTTTTTGGATCCTTTGAAAATAAAGAAGGTGAATATTGGTTCTTCAGAGAACCCGAAGTTTGCTAACATTGGGGACTACTAGGATGATGAGACCGTCGAAAATATTACAGACCTACTACATGAGTTTCAGGATCTGTCCCCCACTAGGATTTTTGAAATGAAGGGAATTGTTGGAAACCTTGGACAAATGAAGATTCCATTGAATCCATATGCAAATCCTGTTAAACAATGACCGTATTGGATCAATCCAAGATATAATGAAAAAGTTAAAACAGAGTTAGACAGATTGTTAGATGCGGTAATTATAGAACTTGTTGAAGTATCCAAATGGATTATCCCTATGGTAGTACAAGATAAGAAAAATGCTGGTGAAGTGCGTATCTACGTCGACCTAAGAAAGCTGAATGATGCCTTCCTGCATGACCCATTTACGACACCATTTATAGATGAAGTATTGGAGAGGGTCGAGGGACAAGAAATATATTCCTTTATAGACAAGTTCTTTGCTTACCTCATATTAGAATTACAAAAGAATATCGACATAAGACAACCTTGTGACGGAGTGGGGATGTTTCTAGTATACGGTAATGCCTTTTTTACTTAAGAATGCTCCTACTATCTTTTCTAGGATAGCTGCCACTGCTTTTAAATATTTTATTCATAAATTCATTGAAGTCTATTTTGATGACAAGACATTATTTGGGATTATAAAAATCATATTGAGAGTCTTAGAATGATGCCAATAGCTACAAATTTCCCTTAATTTGAAGAAATGCATTTTTGTGCTCCTTTTGGAATCTTGTTGAGTCATGTAGTTTTTCATGATGGAATACTGATGGATCCTACAAAGTTTGCGATCATTGTCGACTGAACACCACCCTCGACAATAAAGCAATTGAGAACTATATTGGGACATACAGGGTACTATCAAAAATTTATCATAGGATATGCAGAAGTGACTGCCCCTATGGAGAAATCATTGAAGAAGGATGTTAAGTTTCAGTGGAGTGAACAATGTCAAGAGAGTCTAGATGTCCCGAAGAATAAAATTTTTGCAACACCCATATTGGTCTTTCTTCAATGGAAGAAAAAATTTCATGTACATGCTGATGCGTTGTCTGTTGCCCTGAGTGTTGTACTTGCGCAACCAGGTGAAGGATCTATTGATCACCCCATCGCATTTTCCAGTAGAAAATTATGAACAATAGAGAAGAAATATACCATGATCAAAAGAGAAGGACTAGCTATGGTATGCGCTCTTCAGAAGTTTTGACACTATTTGATGGGAGTACATTTCAAGGGGTACATATATCATTCAACGTTGAAATATTTGGTCAATAAGGCAGTGTTAAGGGGGAATATTTGTCGATGGACTCTCCTATTTCATGAATTTCACTTTGAGATCATTGTTAAACCAAGTCGATTGAATTCAAGAGCTGACCATCTGTTGAGACTATAAAGTAGAGAAGAGCCTGGTAATCTCGACAATAGTATCCCTGACGCACAATTATTTACAATCAAGATGTTTGATGAAAACTATAGATATATTATACATTTATTGAGTATGGTATATGCGTTATAAGGATTCAATATTTCACAGAAGAAACAACTAGTTGTAAAAGCTACATACTTCCAATTGATTGCGGGACAATTATACAAAATGAGACTAGATGAAATCCTTTGTCGATGTGTCTTGGAACATGTGAAACTAATTATATTAAATGAAGTGCATACTGGTTTTGCAGGATTCCATTATGTAGGAAAAGCAACAGTGTGTAAGATAATACAAGCGGGATTGTGGTGGACTACTTTGCATGTAGAAGCTAGAGATTATTGTAGCAGCTATGATATCTACCAAAGAACTGGAAAGTTGTCATGACGATATGAGATGCATGTAGTACCAAAGATAACTTTACAGGATTTTGGAAAATGGGTTGTTGATTTTGTTGGACCTATTAATCCACCAGGAAAAAAATGGGTGCATGTTACATTATCACTACGACCAACTACTAGACCAGATGGGATGAAGCAATACCAGTAAAAGATTCTACTACTATGACTGCCGCAATATTTATGTTTGACCATGTAGTAACCCGATTGGGATATCTGAAGATTCTAATAAGTGATGAAGGCACACATTTTGTCAATCAGTCGATTTACAAACTAACTGAAGAATTTCAAATTTAGAACCGGAAGACAACACGGTACCACTCACAAGCAAATGGTGTTGTCGAGGAATTTAATAAGATTCTTGAGAACGCATTGATGAAAATACATAATGTTCAAAGAGATGATTGGGATTAGAAATCCTTGTAGTATTATGGGAATATTACACCACCTGTAAAAAGTTAACAGGTCAAACTCCATTTCAACTAGTTTATGGACAAGAGGTTGTTATGCCGATGGAATATATTTACCCAGTCTAAGAATAGTTACGATTACTGAAATGATTGATGTTGGTGCTATAGAAGAAAGATT
The DNA here is from genome assembly GCA_001517045.1 of Pseudotsuga menziesii. Taxonomy (NCBI): domain Eukaryota; kingdom Viridiplantae; phylum Streptophyta; class Pinopsida; order Pinales; family Pinaceae; genus Pseudotsuga; species Pseudotsuga menziesii. The sequence goes on along the minus strand of LPNX010426855.1, from coordinate 1,083,321 downwards.
GTTGCAACTTGTACAATTAGAAGAGGACAAATTCGTCGCAGGATATCATCAAAATGTCGAGAAGACGTGACAAAAATATTGACATGAATGACATATCAAACATTAGCAGTTTCATATTGGATATTTTGTTCTCCTATATGATAGTAATTTTGTGAAGCATCCTGGCAAGCTTCAAACACATTAGCTGGTACCATACATTGTCATTCAGCTCACTGAAGGAGGAGCAATGCACTTGCAGAAATTGGATGGTACACCATTCAAAGGATTAGTGAATGGAAGTATACTAAATCCTTATTAGGATAGGAACACTTTGGTTGATTGATAGTTAAAAATAATAATTTATGAGTGTTGTCGTTGCACCATTTATGAGTGTTTTTCACAAACTTATGAGTGTTTTGTAAAAAAAAGAATTGACATCACAAGGTATATACTAATGTCACAAACCATGGGTCTGTTGCACAAGATATTTTATGTCGCAAAGGAATATAGGTGTCGCAGCCTATCCATCTATCGCATAAAAGAAGAATTATGTCGCAAGATATATGTTTGCTGCAAAAGAGTACTTGTTGTCGCATGATGGATTTTTGTTGTAGATGACAGTTGGATGACAACTAATGTGAAGTAACAGAATGTTTTGGTTGTGTTCCTTTTGGTCACATATGCCATTAATGCACAATAACTATTGATAACCTGACAGGTGAACTAACGGTTTGGTTGGCAGTTTCCTTGAAATGATTAGAAAGATTGCTCCATGTGATAGAAATCGCTGCCACCTCAACCTGAAGATGAATCCACATGGTTGACATCCATGTTACTTGGCTATGTTCCACCACAACCATAAGAAGCACTAAAGGTTACTATAGGTAATAATGTGAAGTATCCATTGATATCACCATCCATACCCAAAGGAGCTCAGGTGATGATCAACACTATACCAAACTTGAAGAAATTAGGATTCATCGACCATGACCTGCGCAAGTTCCCAAAACTTACCATGGACCGATATATGACTACTATCATGGAAACTGAGGATGGCTAGATTCACATTGCTCCAATGGAGTGGGCCAAAGGATTGGATAAATCAAGTATGTTGTCGATAATGCACATGCCACATTTTGGTCGAACAAGAGAAGTTAATGCATGCGTAAAACAACTACTGGTGTGTTTTCATGGAGGATGTATATGGCTAAACAGAAAAATCTCAGTTGATGTCGAGATGATAGAATCTAAAGAATGGCACGTACCTATCACAAAGGACCAACTATCTGTAGATGAAGCACCACAATAGGATGACCCATTGAAAAAGAACAATGGATAACAGGGAGGTGAGCCACAAGTAAAAATCCCAAGGAGCTCTCCCTGCAATAGTCACGATGAATCCAACACGACCCCAACAAATCTAGAGTTGGGTGATTAGAGAATTCTCAGAAAAAACTGAGATGAGTTGCAATAAGAGGAAGGACGATAGATCATCTGGGATCATTGGTCTTACAAATGACGATTATAACTTGCTCTCAGATCGCATGGAAGAGATCGCAAACCAAAGATACAACAAGAGCGATAAATGGCATATAAAATTGATAAGAAGTGTTACTGATTTACTACAGGTACTTTGTACTGTAGTGAAAGAAGTTCGAGTTGCGGTCGACCAAGAACCATATTCAACTACTGGACCAATATGGCCCATCTGAAGATGGACCTGATGAAACACTGTCGACGACCGAACAAACAAAGACTTAAGTAGTGGGTCAATAAATTGACCTAGGAACACTAGAACTCAATACCATGGTTAAGGATATTGGCCATGTCACTGCTAATTTTTCTGCAATGCCCATGTATCAATTACATGTTATTCAGTGGGTTGCAGTTGAAGAAATCCAAAAAAAGGAATGAGCGATATATGGATAGCTAAAAACATCAAAGAAAACCATTTGGTCACTCAAACAAACAATCAAGGAGACTGAGAATAAAGCTAATACCTGGAAGGATGACATGCAATGACTGGAAGCAACTATCACACTAAATTGTGGCAACTTCATGGATAAAGGAATCACACCAAAATTGTTTGCAGGAGAAAAAGTCTTCAGACTAGGTGAAGTTGCTGAGAACATTTGCAAGCAAGTCACAGATTTGGAATCCAAAATGATTCCTAGTACACCGCTGAAGGTAGTGGAAGAGCGAAAGAAGGAAACCACTAAGGCTGTGCAAATGATGGAAGAGGCAGAAGTACTCTATGCTAAAGTAGTCGAACATGTTTCTTAGTCATATGAAGCATTAATAGATGACATAGAGTTAGAGAATGTGACAAAACAGTTGCATACTACTAAGGCAGAATTTAACCAACTAAAGAAGGAAGTGAAAAATATTTCAACGATAGAAAAGATGGCTAAGGCTGCCAATATGAAGAAATTACACCAGCAAGTAGCAAGAACGTGCACATAATAGCAGAAAAGAACAAACTGTGTCATAGAAATTCAAGCAAAAGAAGAGTGGGTAACAAGTATTATTCAACTTGTTTATGAAAAGGTACGACAAGCTTTGGATTCGACAAGAATTATAACTTCGGAACATATCAGTTCTGAACTTGTGGAAAAATTGAAGACAGTGCAGGAGGAAATGCAATAGGAAACATAATAGGCCATGAAAATATTTCAATATTTTCATAGCGAGGTTGCATTGACTAAGATTTCTAACTAATGTGGCTCAGGACGAGCCACAAGTGAGTGTTTGGGGGCAGTTGGCCCTAGGAAAAGTTAGACATAATAATGATAAAAAAGATGAACATTTCAGTTGTAAGACAAGTGAAATCCATGACAGAAGGAGCCACGACAAAAGAGGAATAAAGAAAGCTTGAAAGAAGAGTTTGACTTAATTTTGGTTAATAATTAGTTAGACTAAAAGATTGCTTTTAGTAATAAAACATGATTGTAATTTGGTCTGATAGTGCCTATTTTTATATGTAATAGGATGAGTGAAATTAGAAAGACAACCTGTTGACTAATGATTTAGATTCAGTTAACGGTCAGATCAAGAAGTGTAAAAATATTATAAAAGTGTTGATCCAAGCCGTGTGTGGATCGCTCAAGGATATTGTTCGTTTAGAGAAAAAAAAGAATAGAGAGAAAGAAAAGAGAAAGATAGAGACAGAGACTAAAACCATAGAGCATGAGACAAGAGAAGAATACATGAATTATAAATAATATCAAAAGAAGAGTCTACAAGTTGAGTTCCCAGACCAAAGGTGCCAAACCAATTCTCATGCCAGATGAAGAGCACCTTTGTGGTTTTTCTCGGATGGGTTTCCACGTTAAACCTTGTGTCTATGTGTCTTTAATATCTGTGTTTATGTGGCATGTATATCTGTGTCAATGAACTGATCTGAATGTGTAGAGTCGATCTATTGTGAATAGACTAATATATATATATATATATCAAACATCTAATGTTATGGTTGTAAGGAATATGAGTTAATGTTAATGCTTTATGTTATATACTGTTATCTATGTCGATGGATCAATGGGTTATCTTCTTAAATGAATGTATGAGACAAAGGTCTATTTCGGTTCTCGGTTGAGTCACTTTATAGTGTTGTAATAAGGAAACTCCCCTCATAACTACAGAAACATGGTTCTGGCAGTTCCCAATAAGATATATCGGGCGAGACTTCATCTACGTCATAGGTGTTGTCGACGGAGATCCCCTCTGTCGGGTTGATATCTTGGGGTTTTGTTAACAAAAAAGGATATGAACCTAGGTTGACCGAAAGCATGTCAGCATATTGCAAAGAAAATAATGATATAGTAAACACATTCTATTAAATAACGGAAATATAACAAATTGTAAAATAAATAACTAGAATGGTGGAAGCTATTGCTGAGAAAAGATGTGGCTGCTACGGTCATTAATGCCAAGATGAATACAAAAGGAGGACAAAAGGGCCTATTTATCATAAGCATGAGGGAAATAACCCTAAATGTCAAAAACATAACCCTAGAAGTTGAAACGTCATAAATTTTGCGTCCCTAAGGTGGTTAGTTGAACAGTCAACTTCCTGGAGTCATAACTTTTGCATACGATCTCCATTTGGGGTTCTTGATATCCCATTGAAAGGTATATCCAAGATTTACAATTTTAAATTAGGAAAAAATGCATGTTATTGGTAACCATTCCACCCAACCCCCTTCGCCCTCTAATTTCCAAAAAGCGTCATTTATTGTCTCAAAACGGCTCAAGAAATTTAGGACTTGAAAAATCGTAAAAAAAAAACTAAGAAATTGCCAAAATGGAAAACTATTTTGAGCTAGTGGAATAGGTGGGTGGCCATTGATATCCATATGGATTAATCCTCCCCCCTTAGGAATCAATGATCTCCATTGCATCAAGTTCCTTATAATATTCGAAACTGTGTGTTGAGTTGAGCTCCTGCTGCGACATTTGTTGAAGTGAAAAGGCTGCCTTCCTTTGACATGTTTAGAGGGTTGTAATTGTTTTTGATGGGTGCATCGGGGCTGTTGAATAATTTTGGTTGTTGTGTTATCCTTGGTATGAACTGGTGTGGATGATTTCTTCCTAGAGGAACACCTTGAATGCGTGGGATTACATTATATAGGTACTCGGGTAGATGAGGCAACAATGAAGTTGAGTTCTTGTTTCTGGTGAGTAGAAACACCATGTGCAGAGGTTATGGAGCTTATTGTGATATGATGTTCTCATTTAGAGGTCATTGTGAAGAGGGATAATTTCCCGGTGTGGGATATTATCTTCGTGCCCTGTGAGACTGTGGAATGTGCAACTGTCTTTGATATCTGATAGAGTTGTCCTCCCAAAGTGACAATGACACTCTAAGGTTGTGACTCATATACAACATGACACTACCACATACATGGTTGTCCTAAAAGAACATCACATACTTCAATTGGGGCTACATCACATAATACCTCATCTTTGAATGGTTTGGTGCAGTATGGTTGGTGAAATTGATGACTAACATGGATAACCCATCCTTGGCTTAGCTAACATATGGTGTATGGATGTGAGTGTCGTGTTGTTGGTAGCTCCAATAGCTTGATGACTTCGACAGATATTAGGTTCTTTTGGATACCATTGTCCATGATAAAATTTAGTGGGGTTCCCTTCACCCACATCTATGAGTGGAAGAGGCACTCCTATGCCTCTGACTCTTCAAGTTCCTCCAATTGAATATGTGTGGTAGCAATAGTGACAGTAGGTTCTGCATCAATGATCTGCTTCCCCTAGTTTGTGGTTGTGACATTGGGTTCTAAATCAGAATCATGCCTAGGATATGATTCTAAATATTTGATCTTGACCACTAATGATTACTTTGAGTGACATTAATCAGTGATTATGCTAGGGGATTTTATGGAACTTACACCACTTTCTGGTGTCCTTCATTATCTTTATGTTACCCTTCTTCACTTGTGTTTGGGACTGGTTTTCGTTTCCCTGTCCTGTGTTCTATGAGCAAGAGTTTCCATTGCCTTTCTTATGCACAGGTCTGAAGTCTTGCTTATTATTTTGCTGAAATTTGTGCTTAATTTTGACAGCATACCGATAGGAAAATCCAAGTGAAAATATGTCCAAGAATTCCATCTCTGTTCATTTGTACGGATGTAGGCACTATGATATTTTAGTACCAGGTGTTGCTCAGATTCCTTGATACCTAGCTTTGTGTTCAAGTTATGAAAGTTGTTGGTGTACCGCAACATCGTTTGGTCCCTCTATTGATGTAGAATGGTCAATTTTGTGAACTGGTCATCATAATGTCCCACATGGAAATATTGTTCCTTAACGACATCTATAAAAGAGGCTCAAGTGGGATTGGCATCAAACACTCCAGAATCCTCTGTTAAGTTTTTCTCATAATAATTATCCCATCAATTTCTTACATGGGGGGAACCTTAAGGAGTGCAAAGGTGATATTTTCCCTATCAAAAAAATTGTGGATAGAGAAATTCCCTTCTAGAAAATTCAACCATTTATCTATGATATCAACCTCAATCCAAACTATTAGAGCATCATACCACCTAGTACCATGGTCACATACACATTGGATGCACTTCATTTGTTTTGTACTTATGTCATATGGTCCAAACCTTAGTTGTGTTGGTATATCGAGGTATTTGAGGGTTTTGGACTCATCAATGCACCCAAGCACCCATATTTGATCATTTGGGAAAAACATGCACCTTCATTTATGATATTTCAGTCCTTGGTGCACTCCCACTCCTTCAAACAAGGAATTGGTTTGACTAGAGGCACCTATGCATTATATTTGAGCGTTTTTGGCTCTTTTGGACCATTTATTGCTGCCTAGAGCCACTCCCACTCACCCATGCACTCCAACACACCTATCCTAACCTCATTTATGTCCTATCAGGCTTCACCTATGTTCACATGGCCATTGGTGACCATTTGAGGTGGTTTGGGAGCTCATTGGTCGCCCTAGGGGGGTTTTAGGTCCAATCTAAGCCCACCACATGTATGCCTCCAATTTTCCTCCAAAGGCTAATGATTTTCATTTATTGTATTATAATGATGTTCCATACATATTACATTTTGGATAGTAATAGAAACTTCAGTTATTGGCACAATTCCTATGTGTTAATTTTTCTCTTTTCACTGTTTTCTACAATGTTTGTGAAATTCTTGAGTTGTGAGGATTCACTTAGCTCTTAGATATTGTTGTGAATCATATTTTCACATGGTATAAGAGCTATTTGTAGCTGCAAGTCAAATTCATATAATTTGAGTTGCAATCTAGGGCCTCCTCTAGAAAAATTTGAGTGTTTGTTACTCAGTGCGCAAGTAGAAATTGAGTAGAGTCATTTCTTGATTACCCCATTCAATTATTTTGAATGGAAATACAAAATGGTGATCCAAGTGTGGTCGAAAGGCCTGTACATAGTAACCATTGGGACTGAGAATGAGCCCAACTTTGATGTGAAAAAATTGAAGTACTTCAACAGGTTGGATGAGGCATTCAGGATGCTTTATATTAGTATTTCAAGGGATATTATATTCCATGTAGAAATTATTACTACACCCAATGAATTTTGGCTCAAGCTCGAGTCACTATTTGGGAATATTGATGAGATGGGAGGACACCAACTCAAAAATGAGTTTATCACATTGAGCCCAACTCACTTTGAGACGATCCATCGTTTCTTCACAAAGTTCAAATCCTTGGTACTTCAATTGAAATAGTGTGGCATCAAGAATAAAGAGGAGAAATTGATATTGTCCATTCTTTCAAATCTAGGCCCTGAGTATTTAGCGATTGTCTCCACATTCCACTCAGGTAAACTGACAGTTTGAAATTGGAGAATTCCTTCATTCGAAGACTTCATGGAGTCTTTGACTTCGGAATAAGACAAATTGGTGAAAATAGGCATCATAAAATCCACCAAGAATGAATCCCTTGCTGTAGGTGTTTGGAATCAAGCCAAAGTCAAGAAGAAATACAAATATTTAAAGCAACAAGAGAGGAAGAAGCAGGAGAATCCCAAATCTTCAGATGGCAGTTCGAATCCTAGCAAGGACAAAGAGAAGAAGAAGCAAGAGAAGACAAAACGCACTTATTATCACAAAGGTTTGCATCCAAAGAGTGAATGTATGAAGAATACCATTGACATGATGGCACAACTCCTTGAGAAGAACATCATCCCCCTTCCAGAATGTGCAAGGAAGAAAGAGGGAGGTTCAAGCTCAGAGAACAAGTATAGATGCCATGCACTAGTTGTTGGATCTTCAAACTCTTCTTTCTTCATCATATATTTAGGTGCCTCAAGGAACATGGCTTCCATAAAATGCACCTTCTCAACCCGACATCCTTACAATGGTCCATCCATTCTCATGGGTGATGAATCTGAGATCCCAGGTAAAGGGATTGGAAAGATCAACCTTGACAATGGGTACTTCAACAATGTGTTGTATGTGCCTGATATTGCAGCAAACCTACTCTCTGTCTATCAAATTACACATAGAGGTACAACCAAGAGAGTAACATTTACTCAAAATGATGTGGAGATTTCATAAATTTCTATAGGCCAAGTTGTTGTAGTGGGTATTGTTGACCATGATTCGAGGATGTATAATTTCTCTTACTTCCTTCCTTACTCCCAAGGGAATGTGCTCTTGTCACATGCCAATGAGACTAGAAAACTATGGCATGAGAAGTTTGGACACCTCAACTGCTAATATTTCATATACTTAGCTAGATATAATTAGTGTTTAATCCAAATTCACAACAGTAGCATATGTAGAATCATTGAAAGAAACACAATCACAAGACAGACACAGATTTATCTTGGGAAACCCTCAAGGGAAAGAAAACCCAGCAAAAATTCCTCTACATAGATGTATACGATAGAAACCCCAAAACAGGTGATCCTCCTCCTTGCTGGTACGTTTCTCTCTCTCTCTCTCTCTCTCTCTCTCTCTCTCTCTCTCTCTCTCCTATGCACTATACACAAGTGAGTGAGTGTGTTCAAATGAGGACCACAACTCCTCTATTTACACTCTTTCTGTCACCTGAATTTTAACCGAACAAGTCAACTCCACTAAAATCATTGGGCTGACTTTACCTAGGAAGACTCAAAACAATATTATATTATATTCATTAGGGTACTATTTACCCAACTTACAATGGAGGTTATACCTCATGACTCTATGATGACCAAATACAATAGTAACACCCCGACAGAGGAATAAGACATATCCCTTGGGGTACATTAGTAAAATACATTTAGAATATTCTTCGAAGTTACAATATTTCAACACTCCCCATTAATGAGAAGGGTATTCAACTAACAACAACATCATCAACTATAGGAGTAATGAGAGAGAGAGCATCTTCAACAGTATCAAGGTAATACATCTATACGTCATAGGCAGATTTCAACAATCATCAGCAACTGGAATATATTCAATATCTTAAGTACTGGAACATCATATTCTGCAACACTGATTATTCATCTTCTGCAGCACTCGATCACTTGATCCTTTGTAGCAACACTTTGATCTTCCAATCCCTTGTAGCAGCACTTTGATCTTCTTGATCCTTTGCAGCAACACTTTGATCTTCTTGATCCTTTGCAGCAGCACTTTGATCTTCTCAATCCTTTGTAGCAACACTTCAATCTTCTTGATCCTTTGTAGCAGCACTTTGATCTTCTCAATCCTTTGCAGTAACACTTCAATCTTCTTGATCCCTTGCAACAACACTTCAATATTCTTGATCCTTTGCAACAACACTTCGATCTTCTTGATCCTTTGCAACAACACTTCGATCTTCTCAATCCTTTGCAGCAACACTTCGATCTTCTTGATGCTTTGCAGCAATACTTCAATCTTCTCCATCCTTTGCAGCAACACTTCGATCTTCTTGATCCTTTGCAACACCACTTCAATCTTCTTGATCCTTTGCAACAACACTTCGATCTTCTCGATCCTTTGTAGCAACATTTCGATCTTCTCGATCCTTTTTAGCAACACTTTGATCTTCTTGATCCTTTGCCATAATATATCTTGAAAGAGGAAACCTACTTGGGTAAGAGAAATCATATAAGAAGTAGAGAAGTATGGAGCTCGAGAAGGCTCCATAAGAACAAGCAAGAGATCAAAGCCATTCTCCAACTATGTAGCTTAGATGTGTGATATTATAGATCAAGAACTGACCAATTACGAGGAAGATGTACAATAGAAAGAATGGGTAGAAGCAATGATGAAAGAATACTAGTTAATAATGAAGAATGATGTTTGGGATACAGTACCCAAACCAAAAAACAAGAGTGTGGTATCTTCCAAGTGGATCTACAAGATAAAACATGCAGTTTATGGAAGTATTGAAAAATACAAGGCAATATTTGTGGCCAGATAATTCTCTCAGACAGAGGGAATTAATAATGAAGAGACATTTGCGCCAGTAGCAAGGTATACTTCCATCAGAACCATCATGTTAGTTAATTCCATGATGAAATGGAATCTACACCAAATGGATGTAAAGACAACCTTTCTTAATGGTGTGATTGAGGAAGAAGTATACATCAAACAACCACAATGATTTGAAGTTGAAGATAGAGTGACTCATGTATGTAAGTCGAAAAATGCTTTGTATGGACTGAAGCAAGCTCCCAGATATTGGTATGGAAGAATACATAGCTTCTTAACAAGCTTGGGCTTACCAAAAGTAATTTTGATCCTAACCTTTACCTTAAGGTTATGGATGATGAACCTGTCATATTATTACTATATGTGGATGATCTATTTATGGCAGGAAAAGAGAAACAGATTGCAGAAAGCAAGAAGAATCTAGTTGAAGAATTTGAGATGAAAGATATTGGATTGATGCATTATTTTCTTGGGTTGGAAGTGTGGTAGAGCACACAAGGAATATTTCTAAACCAGGAAGTGTATGTAGTGGAAATCTTAAAAAGATTTGATATGTTGGATCGTAAAGCCATGGCCACACCCATGGATATCAACCCAAAGCTGTTATCTGATGAATCATCAAAGTTAATGGATGTGACTCAGTAAAGATAGATTATTGGGTCGTTAATGTATCTGACGAATACTAGGCCATATATATGCTTTTTGTGAACACCCTGAGTCAATATCTAGTTAAACCTAGATGTATTCACCTGATATCTGCAAAGCATGTGATGAGGTATGATAGACTTTGGACTATACTATGATAGAGATCATGACTACATATTGTATGGATATACAGATTCAGATTAGGAAGGAAGTGCTGCAGATAGAAAGAGCACCTCAGGTGGATGTTATTGTATGGGATCCGCCATGATCTCATGGTTTAGCAAGAAACAGTCCAGTGTTGCTCTAAGCACGGCTGAAGCAGAGTACATAGTAGCTTGCTCCCCTAGTTGTGAAGCCATATGGCTTCGGAAGCTAATGTCAGGACTATTTGACATGGAGTTGGATATCACACTAATTCTATGTGACAACCAGAGTTATATAAAGATGACAAAGAATCATGTGTTCCATGATAAATCAAAACACATAGAAATCTGATATTTTTACATAAGGGATATGGTACAGAAGGAAGCTATAAAACTCCAGTATGTGAGTATCGATGAGAAAGTTGTTCATGTGTTGACCAAGCCTCTATGTAGAATAAAGTTTGAATACTTCCGTGACAAGCTTGGTGTAGTCTGAAAAGACTTTCCTCGTAAGGAGGAACAGTGATGTTGATGTTACCAACATTCCTTGCAAGAAGGAATGATGATGATACAAACCCTCCTCAGAAAGGGGGAGCATGTTGATGATATGAACAACCTGTAAAGGGGGAGTGATGATGAGAATGTCATTGATGATGGGATGACAGTGATGTTCCAGTACAAAAGAGGCCAAGTGCGCTTGTAGATGATGATGTTCCTACATTCACTTGTAGATGACGTAGAAAATAACACTCTCTTGGGAGTGGTCATAGATTTAACAAGATGAGGATGGTCTATGATGAGTCCTTCACTTAGTTGCGGGTGATAGATCTAGTATTCAGTTGCGGATGAGATCTGCATTCAGCTGCAGAGGATACTCTCGCATTGAGAGTGTTCCTACATTCACTTGTAGATGTCATAGAAAATAACACTCGCTTGGGAGTGGTACCAGCTCTAGCAGGTTGAGGATGGTCTACATTGAATCCTGCAATCAGTTGCAGATGATAGGTCTTGCATTCATTTTTGGACGAGATCTACATTCAGTTGTAGATGATGCGGTCCTACATTTATTTGCGAACGATCCAGCTGGTTGATGCTATGGACCCTCCTTGTTAAGGGGGAGTAGGCTCACTTCAGGTTTCTTTCCTGTATACATTTCTTCAGGATTCTTGAATCCAAGAGCACTATGAGATAATATACTCTACACATACATAGTTTTTCTTGCTGCTTCATCCCATAGACGCTTGGGAAGATCTTGATCATGAATAATTGTCTCCACTGCTTTCATAATGGTTCTATTATTTCTTTCCGCAACACCATTATGTTGGGGATTGTAGGGAGTGGTTATTTCCCTCTTGATTCCAGCTTCTTTGGATAAGGCTTCAAATTATTTTGAAGTATATTCTCCACCATTATCTATTCTGAGTGTCTTGATTCCTCTTTCTGAATGGTTCTCTATCAAGGCTTTGAATTCCTTGAATGTCCCGCACACTTCACTCTTTTCCTTCAAGAAGTATATCCATGTCTTTCTTAAATAGTCATAAATAAATGTAACATAATATTCACATCCACTTAAATATGTGGAGGGCATAGGACCACATACATAAGAATGAGTTAATTCCAACGTACCTTTAGTCTTTGTTTCACTCTTCGAAAATGGATTCTTGATGTTCTTTCCTCTTGCACATCCTTTTCAAGTACCTTCATGATCGATCTTCAATTCTAGTAAACATGTTGCCACCTTGCTCACATAGGGTAATGATTTGTAGTTGATGTGAGCAAGCCTTCTATGCCATAGTTCACTTGAGGTAGTGATCTCATGGACAAGGGTTGTTTCTGGATGTCCCTTGAGTTTTTACAATCCTCCTTCTTCTTCACCAATAACCACAACATCTTCAATTGTCTTTCCTTTGGTCCACATGGGTACTTGTCCATCTATAAAAGAAAATCTATATCCTTTCTTATCTAATGCTAAGATGGAAAGTAAGTTCTTTTTCAAACCTGGTACATATAGTACTTCCTTCATCTTCGTGGAGGTTCTAGAGTCAAGCTTGTAGCTTGATTCACCAATGCCTTTGATGGGATATTGATAGTCGTCTCCTAATGATACTTTATGAGGAGAGTTCTCTTCTTCAATTCTTGACATATTTTTCTTCTTCCCTGTCATGCGCTTTGAATCACCACTATCAATAATCCATTTATCTTCTCAAGGTATTACAAAACCAACGAGTATAAAGAATAGTGCATATTCTTCTACATCTTCTTCTTTTGCTTGTCTCTTTCAAGGTATTTATTCTTATTCACCATCCTCATCTTTAGTTAGATGATCATTATGTATTTTGTTGTTGTCCTTCTTCAATGGACACTCTCTGGTAAGGTGTCCTATCTTATGGCAGTTATAACATTGATATTTGGAGTAGTATTTCTTCTGACTGTTTTCTCTTTTCCTTTGAATTTTATTTGGAGGTTTATACTCCTTGTGACTATCCTTCTTGAAGTTTGATTGTCTTCTTCTTCTAGTATGGGTGGCTAGAGCTTGATCATGTTCTTTAAGTAGAGCTTCTTTGTTAGCTACTCTAGATTCCTCTTGGATGAAATATTCCCATACAATGTCAAACTTCATACTTTGTTTTCTGGCACACATAGTATGTATGAATGAATCCCAAGGTCCAGTGAGACCATTGAGAGCAGTCATAACTAGTTCATATTCATCAAGGGATTCTCCAATGGCATCTAGTTTTTCCTTGAAATGGAAGACCCTTGTGAAGTAATCTTGAATGGATTCTCCTTTACTCATCTTGGTACCCTTCATTTGAGCTCTCAAATTCATCTTTCTGTTGATGTTCTTTTCGTCATACATTCTGGAAAGAGCATCATACATTTGCTTTGGTGTCTCTTTAGATGAAACTTGAGGGATCAAGTGATATTTGATAAAATCAACAATGATCATCATTGCCTTGATTAGGTCCTTCTGGTGCTTCTCCTTAGCTTCATCTTCTTCCAGTTCTGCAACTTTACCTTTGATGTATTTGTCAAGATCATTCTCTCTAAGACTTAGACAAATCCTATGCTTCCATGCTTAGAATTTTTCTATGCCATCCTAATTGTCCTCAAGCTTAGTGCTTCGGGCCATCTTATCTAGGAGGTCAATAAAAATTGAAATTTATCAAAATGAAAATCTCACCTTACTAGGATATGTGCTTTACTGAGGTGAGTTGGTTGGTCCAGTTGGTTTCTGGAGATTCCAAATCTTCACCCTTCAAAACTCACTTGCAAGATTTCAGTTTTTCTAGATTTCTGGTTCTGGTTTTCTGCAGTTTTCTAGTTCAGGGCCAAACTAGGTTTTTGCTTTCATGGAGATCCACCAACTCAAAAAATTCAATATAGGTCTCAATATATGCTCTCTAGAGAGGCACAAATTTTTATGCAAGCATTTCTTCAAAATCCCTAATTTCTTGGCAGAGGGAGAGGAGAGAGAGTTTCACTTTGTGAAAGATGTTCTATTCAGGCTAGCTCTGATACCATGTTAAGGTTTCATATGCTTAGCTAGATATCATTAATGCTTAACCCAAATTCACAAGAGTAGCATATGTAGAACCACTAAAAGAAACAAAATCATAAGATAGAAACATATTTATCATGGGAAACCGTCAAGGGGAAGAAAACCCAACAAAACTTCCTATATATAGATGTATAAGATAAAAACCCCAAAATAGGTTATCCTCCCCCTTGTTGGAATTTCTCTCTCTCTCTCCTATGCGCTACACATAAGTGAGTGTGTGTGCTCAAATGAGGAACACAACTCCTCTATTTATAGTCTTTTTGTCACCTGATTTTTAACCTAACAAGTCGGCCCCACTAAATTGGCTGGGCCAAATTCATCTAGGAATACTCAAAAAAGTATTATATTATATTCATTTGGGTACTTGACCTGACTTACAATGGAGGTTATACCTCATGACTCTATGATGACCAAATACAATAGTAACATCCCGACAGAGGAATAAGGGAGGAATAAGACATCTCCCTTGGGGCAAATCAGTAAAATACATTTAGAATGCTCTTCAAAGTTACAATATTTAAACATCAAAAACATGTATCTTCAAGCACTAAGCAAAGAAAACATGGTTGAAGGGCTTCCAATTATCAAGTTTTCCAAATGCACATGCAAGGGTTGCATAGTGGGGAAACATGCTGAGCGTAAATATGACAAGGGAAAGGAAAGGAGGGCTATCCAAGTTCTTAATTTGATCCATTCATATATGATAGGGCCTCTTCCCACACCCTCCTATGGAAACTAAATGTATGTTTTGACTTTCATAGATGATTTCTCAAGGTATTGTTGTGTGTATTTTCTCAAGCAAAAATATGAAGTTTCCGAGACTTTCAAAGTGTTCAAGGATTTGGTATAAAACTTGTCTGGGAATAAAATCAAGGTCCTTGGGACTGATAATGGAAAGGAGTATGTCAACAAGAGACCTGCAATAGTTATGTCATGAAATCGGCATTCATATGCAACATTCTGTGCCCTACACACCACAACAAAATGGTGTTGCAGAGCGCAAGAATAGATCTTTGAAAGAGACAGCTACATGCATGATGGAGGATAAGGATTTGTATCCTAATATATGGGATGAAGCCATAAATTGTTCTACATATGTTCAGAACATACTTCCACATGGCACATTGGAAGGGAAAATTCCAATTGAGGTTTGGAGTTCTCACAAGCCCAATGTTTCTCATTTCAGGGTTTTTGGCTCAAAGGCTTGGGCTATAATTTCTTTCGAGAAGAGAAAGACCTTGAAAAATCAAATCAAGGAGTACATAATGGTTGGATATGCTGAATATTCAAAGGAATATAAGATATTTGATCCCTCATCTTAGAAAACATTCATTGAAAGAAGTGTACAGTTCGAAGAAGAGCCCATGTAGGAGATTGAACTAGTCAAGGGGGAATGCTCACACCCTCCATTCAATGATGATGTAAGTGATGATTCCTTCTATGATTTTTCTGATTCTGATATTGAGGATGAATATGATGACATGAATGTAGATCATGACTCATGCGTAAGTCCAACGTGGGCTGATAAAACCATTCAAGTAGCTGGTAATCTTGCTAGATATCCACTAGACCCTAGGAATACTAGATCTCAATTTCACAATGCATTCTCCACTTGTGATTCGAATAGAGAGATGCTTCATGATGGTTGGATATGATACTCAATCATATTAGGAAGCATCACATGCCCCAATATTGCAAACAACCATGCAATAAGAGTTCAAGTCTTTGCAAGACAATGAAACTTGGGAGTTGGTTCCTCTACCTTCCAAGAGGAAACTAGTGCAATGTAAGTGGGTCTATAGGAACAAAGTGTTTGGTGATGGTTCTGATGTCAAGTAAAAGGCCACGTTGGTTTCCAAAGGCTTCTCTCAAGTACAATTAGTATACTATACAGAGACATTTGCACCAGTTGCAAAGATGGATTATAGAAGTCTCTCTATGGCCTCAAGCAAGCCTCCAGGGCTTGGTATGCCAAGATGGACAATTTTATTCTATCAATAAGATTTGAGAGATGAAAATATGATCCTAATGTATATTTGCGGAATTTATGTGATTCATTGCAGGTTATAGTGCTGTATGTTGATGATATTTTGATCATTGGAAGTTGCATTGCTGATAAAGGTTCAATTAACCTTCATTGCATAGTGTTTTTTCAATGATTGACGTTGGATTGTTGAAACAATTTCTTGGCTTGGAGATTGGAAAATCCGATGTAGGTATGAAGGTCATCCACTTAAATTATGTTGGAGACTTGTTATTGAAGTTCAAAATGGATGAATGTAAGGCATCCAATTGTCTCTTCCTTTTGGGAGTGAAACTAGGTGATTTTGGTTCATCTCCATTGGTGGACAACTCGTTGTATAGGTAACTAGTTGGGAGATTGTTGTATTGCACACACTCTCGACATGATTTGGGTTATGCAGTAGGTGTTATTTCAAGGTATATGTAGGATCCTCATGAGATCCATTGGAAGGATGCAAAAAGAGTCTTGCATTATGTGCAAGGAACCAAACAGTTCGAGATACTCTATGTTGTTGGTTCTCCACTAGAATTAGTTGGATTTACTGATTCTGATTGGGATGGAGATTCCATTTACAGATAGTCAACTTTAGGTTATGTATTCATGCTTTCAAATGCTCCCATATGCTCCTCAAGTAAGAAACACCACACTATATACCTTTTATCAACTGAGGCCGAGTACAGAGGAGCAGTGAATGCAACTACACAATGTGTGTGATTGCAAGGCATTCTTGGAGAACTTGGTTTTGAATTTGATTCACCCACTTTCATTTGGTGTGACAATGAGAGTGCAATCAATATTTTCACTAATCCAGTATAGAGATAGATGTCCAATCACATTGAGATACACATGCACTACATCAGGAGCTTGGTGCATGAGCATGTGATATCATTTCAGTATTGTCCATATGCAGAGCAAACTGCTGACATCTTCACCAAGAGCTTCACAGAGAATATATTCACCTATATGAGGTCACCCCTTGGAGTGGGTGACACATGGAAATTACTGATATTCACTTTCATAATTTTCTCCATGTCCATTTTAGAGGGAAGGTTTTGCTCCCATAAGGTTTTCCTCCTTACCTTGGTTATATGGACAAATAATTTTTTGTAAGAGGTGACTTGAGCCCTAGTTGCCAAGGCCTCAATTTTTGATGTGGTTACACTAAGTAAGGAATAAGGGGGGGTGTTAGAGAATCATACCACCTAGTGCCATGGTCACATACACCTAGGACACACTTCATTTGTTTTGTACTTATGTCATATGGTCCAAACCTTGGTTATGTTGGTCTAGCAAGGTATTTAGGGGTTTTGGGCTCATTAATGCACCCAAGTGCCCATATTTGATCATTTAGGAGACACATTCACTCTCATTTATGAAATTTCAGTCCTTGGTGTTCTTCCACTCCTTAAAACAAGGAATTGGTTTGACCAGAGGCACGCATGCATTATATTTGAGTGTTTTTGGCTCTTTTGGACCATTTATTGTTTCCTAGAGCCTATCTGACTCACCCATGCACTCCAACACACCTATCATACCTAATTTATGTCATAGCATGCTTCACCCAAGTTCATATGTCTATTTGTGACTATTTGAGGTGGTTTGGGAGCTCATTGGTCCACCTAGGGGGGTTTGAGGTCCAATCTAATCCTGCCACATGTATGCTTCCAATTTTCCTCCAAAGGATCAATATTTTCATCTATTGTATTATAATGATGTTCCAAACATATTTAAATCTTTGATAGTAATAGAAACTTCAGTTATTGTCATAATTCATATGTGTTAATTTTTCTCTTTTCACTGTTTTTTCAGCATAGTTTGTGAAATTATTGAGTTGTGAGGATTCCCTTAGCTCATATATCTTGTTGTGAATCTATTTTTCACACAAAATTCAAATAAAGGGATATCAAATTTTACTTGTACCTTGAATGGAGTTACATCTCCAAAACGTCTTCCCATTGAAGGTGCATCCGTCACTGTCGACATTCGTTAAAGGATATGGGAGAAATTATCCATCATCTCGTTCCTCTGTCACATGAGGGATTCCTAGAGCAATATATTAATAGGATATCCTACTCCGTCGTCTCCCTTTTCCTCCACCTTGGGAGGCTATTTGGGGTGGCAAGAGTGATCTTCCCTAAGTGAAACTAGTTCAAGACCCAACTCTTTGTACCTTGACCTCATCAAAGACATGCACTGAAAAACAATCAAAGAGAGAATTACTCTTATACCATTGATTCATATTTATATGAGAATGAAATGAAAGAAAAAATATAAAACCATAAACACAAATTTATTTCAAAGAACACAATGATACAATAAATACATATTCCATTAAATAGAGGAGATAAAACAAACTGTAAAATAAACAGCTAGAATGGTGGTAGCTATCTTTGAGAAGAGATGTGGCCACTATGCCCATTCATGCAAAGATGGATAAAAAAGGAGGCCAAAAGGGCATATTTATCATAAAAGCATAAGGGAAAGAACCCTAAACGTCAAAAACATAACCCTAGAAGATGAACCATCATAAAGTTTGCGACCCCAAGGTGGTTAGTAGAACAATCAACTTCACGGGGTCAAAAATTTTGCATACGATCTCCGTTAGGGGCGCTTGATAGCTCGTTGTAAAGTTCTATCTTAGCTTTACAATTTTTAATTAGGGGAAATCAATTACCATTTCCATCTGAATTGCAAAAAATCATTGTTTAGGGCCTCAAAATGGCCCCGGAAGTTTGGGACCTGAAAAACCATAAAAAAATAACTAGGCGAGAGAATCATCCTGCAATAAATAATGAAAATGCATGATATAAAAAAAATAGAAGAATAAAAAAGGAATTTTTTTGATTGTGTTAGCACCTATGCTAAATTTTTGAGGAGTTTTTTCACATTCATCCGCACTGATTCACCCTACAAAGAGTAAGCCAGTAAAATCATGGGTGAGGTCTGGAAATTCTATACCATATGACTTAGGGGTTCGCAAGAGCGGTTTTGAAGTGTCGTAAATGGTTTATTCCACGGTGTGGCATGAACAAATATAAAAAATCCTAAGGTTATAACCTTGCATTTGAGTTCAGATATGAAAATCTGCTCAAGGTTATGTGGTGGTGGAAATGAAGGCCGTGGATCTACAACGATTGGGATGAACGATCACAAACCATTCCACAAAGGTAAAATGCTTGGTCTAAATAGTTTTGGTAATTGTGGAATGGAATTAAATAGCAGGTAAGATCAACCGTTAGATCGAAAGGTGGAGGAAGATCTACGGTCGTCTCGAGTTCCTTTGATGGAACATGCACGGAGAAATCTGATCTCCAAATCCACGGAATTGGGTAGGGGCCACAAGTTTTAATGACTTAGATCACCCATGGATTTCAATCTACGGCCGGGGGTGATTTTGCTAGTCCAACTTGTGCATAGTGATCAAATTTTGAAATCGATGGAATTTCGTAAGAGGCACAGGTTTCAACGACCTGTATCTATGCCCCATCGCGATCTACAATGTAGGTGAATTCCGTTGCTGCAACATGCACGTGGAAACCGTTTCCTCATATCATCGGAATTTGATAGACCCCATAGATTTCAACGGTCTAGTTCAATGACTAGTCAAGATCCACGATGGTGGTCGATTTCACTGATAGAACATGCATGACGAAAGTAACTTTTAAAATCAATGGAATTTGGTACAAGGCACAGTTTTCAACGACCCATATTACCCTTGATATAGATCCATGACCGATATTCATTCTGCTGATGCAACATGCACATAGAAAGTAACTTTTGAAATTAGTGAAATTTTGTGCAAGGCGCAGGTTTCAATGACCATGATCAACTCCCGATTTGGATCTATGACGACGATGGATTGCACTGAGACAACTTGCTCGTGAAAACAAACATTCCCCAGTCAGCGGAATTAGGAAAGAGACACAAGTTCTGAAGGCTCATATTGAAATCTTGGTTTGATCTATGGTTAGTTCACGTTTCGCTGATGCAAGGTGCATGATAGACAGGAATGTTTGGACTCAAAGAGATGTGGTGGGAGGTGCGTGATTCAACGACCCGATGGAGACATAGTTGAGATCAACGATGGAGATTCATTCCACTGAGAAAAGACACCAAGAAAATAAAGGGATGGTATGACAAAGGATAAAGGACCGATGATGAGATTGAAGGTTCTAGATGAAGGGGGGAAAAACGAACAGATGAGATGTTATTTCCATTGAAAAAGGTGCAAGAGGAATAGCAGAGAGGAATAATATAAAAATATACATGCACATGAATTTATGTCATTTTTTATTTTACTATGCATTGTATAGCGAGAGCAGGAATGTGCAGAAAGAGTCTAGCTTGAAAGAAACCTTTGAGTTGTCAAGAGACTAGGTAGGCCACGTTTCTACACTATGCTATTATAAAATATGGCTTAGGTAGAAGAGTTAATGACCCAAAACTTAGAGTACCAAATTATTGAGGAGCTCTTTGAAGACAAGGATTCCAAGATTTTCGACATAATACGATTAAATGAACCCATGGATTTATGAAAAACAAACTTAATTTGCTTAGGGACCAAGGAACAAACATGCACGACGTTTATAGGTATTTATTACACCATTTTTTCGAAGACAAACCCTGAATTTCCCTAATTTTGTCGACTGGTGTGCTGCTAGTTATTCGTCTTCTGAGAGGGTAATTATGGGCGTATCCAAATCAACACTATTATGCCCATTCAACTCCCTAATCGTCAGAAAGGACTTATCAATTCCTGTAGAATTCAATCAAAAGGCCAAAGAATATAATGAAGAAAGCATTGTCCAGTGCTTTAGGGAGTCAACTGTGGAAAAGAAAGAGGCATTCTTTAAATCTTGTTTCAAACCTATGTTGCAGCTGCAACATTTTCCCAAAATTCTAAAAAATTTTGGACCATCCTCTACTTTGATTTAGTTGGTTTTTCTTCTTGGTTGTGGTCTATGGACTTTTGGAATGTTTTACAGCACTTTGAATTTCTATCAATAGATCTGTTTTTCTCCTTTAATGCTCAGAATGATCCCATCCTTGATCGAGCTCGTCGTTGTTTTTGCATATCTCTCAAAACCTTTTTTCAGGAGTTAAGTTATTTGACTTTCCACCGTTGCGGGTGGTTTTCGATTCTGCACCGTTGCGAATGTTTTTTTTATTGTCCCGCCATTGCGGGTGAGTTTCGGTTCTTTGACATTTTGGGTGGTTTTTGATTCTTCATCGGAGGGGTTGAGTTCTCCCTCGTCCGACGTTGCGGACAGATCTTCACTTTTGGTGGCCGCTGTTACAGATCATTTTGGGCTTTGACTGTCTATCACCCTCCGAGTTGCGTTTTGGTTTTCTCCCGGCCGCGTATCGGAGCCCTCTTTCTACCGTTGTAGGCGGAGTTCAACTTATCAATATCCACCGTTTTGGGGGAGTCTGGGTTCTTGGCTTCCGATTTGGGTCCCCGCAGACGCCCAATCTTTTTTTTTGTCAAGCGCTTTATTCAACATTGCGGATGAATGGAGGCTGGTAACTGCCCGCAGTTGAGGAGGACTCCAAGTTGTCGGTCTCCGATCTCGGTCCTCGCCGATGCCCGATCATTGTGATTCACACGTTCTATTAACCGTTGCGGGTGAGTTGGTGCTAGGGACTGTCCGCCGTTGCGGAAGGTCTGGGGTTCTAGCCGTCCGACTCAGGTTCGGTTTCGCGGCCGATTTAGAGCTCTCGCACGTGTGACTCTTTTATATATACGGGGGCATGGGTTTGGATTTTTTATTGTTGTTTTGGGCCCGAGCTGTCATTGTCCTCTCCGCGCTGTCGACCCTGCGAACTTTGTGGAGCTCCGTGCTTGTACCCGCGTCCAGGTGTCAGCTGGAAGCTCAACCGTTTTCGCCTCATCAGCTACGCATCACTGCCAGGTAGGCTCGTTATCGCCCTACCTCGTGCTTTTCAAGGTTTTGATTGGGTGTTTTTTTTGCTGCGGTTGGGGGTATTACTAGGATTGTGACCCCGTATCCCTTTTCCGCTCGCGTACGGGGTTTTCACCCATGGCTAGGTTTACCATAGTCTTTTTTCTCGCCCGCCTGGCGTTTTGCTCCCGTATTTTGAGAATTTCCGGTTGGGATAGTTGTTTGCGGTTAGAAGGGGGGGGAGTCGTTTTTATTTTATAGAGCCCGCATATTATCTTTTGGCCTCAGCCGTTTTGGTTTAGCCTCGCGCGCAGTGGATGAAGGCGAGGTGCAGGCGGCCGTTATGCCACCTACACCTGGTTTTCCTTTGTAATAATGATGTTCAGGGAGAAGTTTCGATGGGGTTTTTTTGCTAGTGATTTGTGATGATTTCTCTGCTGGTCAGTTTCCCTAATTTGTATGCCCATTTTTGAGCCCCAACCTCTGCTCGTGCCGTCCCGCGCAGTCCATTGTTTTCGGCTGTCTAAAACCCTAGGGCTGTGCTGCTGTAGTGTTTACGATTTGAAAGGTAGCATGGATGGTGGTTCTGGTGGGAGCGTCGTGTGCAAAAAATTGTTGTTGATGCCCGCAGTATCTAGCCGCACCGATGTAACTATCTGTCCGCGAGCCGCACAGGCTATTGCCATTTTTTATCATTGATAAAGCCATGTCATCAAAATATTTGATATTGGACAGTTTCATTTGCACTTTGTGTTTAAGATTCATATTTGTGCTTTATGAGTTGTTATCATGGAAAAAATGGCATACTGTGAAATAATGTAGATTTAATGCCAGCCAAATTATGATTGATCAAGTTTTAGTATCATACAGCAAAAGGTTTGCATCATGCTAAGATATAAACAAAATCACTAAGTGGTGCGCATTTGATCAACTAAGTTATGCAAGCTTAGGTCTTATTTTCATCAACTAACTGCTGCCATGACATACATAGAAAATTAAAGGGCTGCACACTGTCATGTAATTGTATGCACCTCAAATGCCTCAATACTGCAATGTTATACATGGCAGGAGGAACTTATAATGTCCAAAAGACAAAATAAGAAGGCCCCAGCAGTAGAAGAAGTACCAGCACCAGAAACAGAAACAAAGACGGAGTATATATATGAGGACACCCAATGTGTCTCGAGTGTTGAGCCTAAGTATAAATGGAGTGAGATATACAGATTGATTTCCCGCAGGGAAGTCCCAGACATGGGTCTCGAAGAGGAGCCCATTTATGCCAACATAGAGAAATCTGCCATCATGAAGGTGGCTACCAGACCAGAGCTGTTCCCATGCTCTGATGTTATGAGATGGATTTTGCCCCACACAAACAACAACACAATGCTTATTGGAAATGTCGAAGGTCAGGGCTATGCTGCATTTAGCCCAGGATATGTTGCGCTGGCTTACCACCTGCCAGAGCCTCAAATATTCCTGTCAAATGATTGGTTGGATAACCTCAAGATGGATTTAGTGGAAACCCTGAAGAGAGTGCTCTTGCCAGGAAAGCTCTATCGACACAGAGCAACCGAGGATTATGATACAGCGAGCTTAAGAGCTCCTTACAAGTTTATAGCCCTGATGCTAAATCGGATCTTTGGTAGAGCCAATGGTAGACTTTTCAAATTGGAGTGGATACCCCTTATATTCCAGGTGGCGATAGAAGGAACAATCTTCAACTGGGCTAGCCTCGTATCAAGCAGTCTCTCTTCTTGCGTAGCTGTAGCCTTGGGAGGAGGAGAAGCCCAGAAAAAATCTGAATTCTATATGAGTTCCATTTTGATAGACTGCATACTATGCAACCAGCCTTTCCCCGGTCTCAAGTGTTCCTGGGATAGGGAAAAAATGCCTGTATATGCAGCTTACAAACCACTGTGGGCTCATCAGTACCACAGTTATTACAGAGAAGTATGTGAGCATTTCATCATGCCACTATACAAGCTTATCTTCCAGAAGGAATGTGACTGCATGTCGGAAGATGCTATGCAGGTAATAGAGGAGTATGGAGATTATTTCTTGACAGACAATGGTATGTATCTTAGAATGTATGGAGGCTCGAAGACACCTTATCTACTGCCAAAGTATGCAACGGATTATATAATCCATAAAGAGGCGGTCAGACAAGTGTTCATTGACGGAGTTGGTCATTTCCTGTTCCAGCATAAGAAGGCGACATATCCCCATTTACCTTTCAAGTTAGGTAGCTATAGATTCACCAATGTGAAACAAGCTGCGGAATTTATAGAGGAACTAGGAAAGTTCCATTTTGGGGAGATGCCTTTCTGGCGCAATGACACTCATGGTAAAGTGGCTGAGCACTGCAGGAAGCATAAAGTGTACTTCGAATACACCCATCATTATGATAAATATGAATCTGTTTTTCGGAATGCTCCAAATATGATGGCACTCAGCAGAAGATTCAAACCAAAGCACCCCACCAAAGGTGGAAAAGGGGCAGAAAAGGCCAAAGCTGAACAAGCCAGAGCTGAAGAAGAAGCCAGAAGGAGAAATGAGGAGGCTCAGAGGCTGGAAAGTGAGGCTGCAGAGTGGCTGCAGAAAGGAGAAGAAGAAAAGAGGAAAGCTTCCCAAGAAGCAGCTGAGAAAGCACAAGAAGCAGCCAAAGAAGCTGAAGAAGCAGCTAGACTGGCAGCCGAAGAAGCAAAAAGAAAGCTGGATGAAGAGCTTCAAAAGCAAGAGGCTGAAAAAACAGATTTGACACAACAACCAGCTTCTGAAACACCAGCAGGACAGAGTCCGGAAGAGGAAAACCCTGAGGAGCAGACCCTTCAAGTACCTACTATCATCACTCCCATGACTCCTATGCTCCAGCTAGTTCCCTTCGTCCAGAAAAAGGGGAAAGAAGTCCCGGACTTCAGCACTGTCTATTACGACAAGGCCACCAAAAGAATCATCAGTAGGACGGAAAAGAAGGTGGAAGCCAAAGATCTATCAGGGAAAATGGTGACAGATACCGCTGTCATGCTGGGGACAGACGAGGATCCGATGCAAACGATAAGAGTCGGGGCTGCACTAATCAATGCCTCCGCAGATAATATAAACAAGGTAAAGATCGAACTAGAGTCAGCTAAGAAGACCTCTACTCAGCTTAAGGATACGCTGAAAAAAGAAAGAGGAGAGGGTAGCAGACTTAAGAGGAAGTATGAACACGTGCTAAGGGAAATGGAATCCACAAAGGGTGAAATCCATGCCCTCCAGGTAGAGGCACAAGCCAAGGAAACAACACAAGAGGCTCTAGAAAATGTACAACAGGAAGTTCAAGATCTGAAGAATGAGAAGGAACAATTACTGGCAAAGGTAGAAGACCTAGAAGCACAGCAGAATATCATCTATGAGTCCAATACTGAATACACCAAAGAACTGAAAGAGCAGCTGGCTTCTCTGACTGCTGAACTGGAGACCGCAAAGGAACAGCAAGTCGATCTGTAGCCATTTAAAGAATATATCCTGGCTCAGAAGGCCAAAATGCTGCAGCTGCAGACTGCTCTAGAAGAATAAAGATGCAAAGTTCTTTAGATGGACAGTAAGTTAGAGGAGATCATAGAAACTTCCTCATACTTCGTAGACAGATCCCAGGATGTGCTGGAAGTCTTGAATGCCAGAATGGCAAGACCAGAAGATGATGCCGAGATCCCAGCAGAGCTATCCGTCAAAGATCATCAAACCCTCAGGAGAGATCACAACCTGGTAGAGTTTTCCATCAGCACTGCTGAAGACTTTAAGAAGACTGTCAAGAGGACACAGGTAGCATGCTTGGAGTATTTTAAAAGGTTCCTTAATGCTTACAACCACTGCCAGACAGAGGCTAAGCTTAGGTTTGAAGAATTCCCGGATCATGAGACCTTTGTGGAAGTATTACAGAAAAGACATCAAGATGCAGAGGCCAAGACGCAGCAGATTCAATCCATTGATGCAACAGTACTGAAGAACGAGGTGGGCCACACAGCCATTAGCATAGAAATTCTAGAAGACCAGCTTCGGTTGAGCCCACCAAGGATCGAGGCCATCAGGAACCAAGTTGAAAAGTTTGAAATTAACATCCAGTTCCTAGAGCCATGCGCTTTTGAAGGCCTCACTGCTGAAGCAGCAGCATGGAAAAAATTCCTAGAAAACCAAGCGGGACCCTCCTCATAGAGGACCGGTCAACTTTGTATTAATTTAATAATTTGTAAAAGATTTTTGGAAAAAATGAAGCGTTGGGAAAACCAAGGGTTGGGAAGCCCAAAGGTCACTTTGGGGCAGCCCAACCAATTTTTGCCTTTTGTATAAAAGTAGGAAACGCATAGAAGAGAAGGGCTTTTTTCCCCAGTAAGACTGGAAGGTTGTTGTAAGAAGAACTACTTCCTTTTGCAATAAAAATTACAGTTTTCCTGTTGAAAGAAGATCGGTGGGATTTCAAATGTTTTGCCATGGATAATCGAGAGATGAACTACTTTGTTTTTCAGCATTGTATCCATGAATCGTGAGATCGTTCTAACTTTATGACCTATGTCTTTGTTTAATGATTTCTGATTTATTTTACGAAATCTCCACCATGAGTAATGTATGCTTGTCATAAACAATTAGCTATCTGGTTGTGAAATATCTTTCGCTGTTCATGCGTGTAAAAGTTAATGTCAGCTATCTGTAATTGCTTTTATAATGCGTGCACATCCACATTACTCATATATGTTAATTATAAGTTGGCTCCCCGGGGATAGGATAGATAGATAGATAGGTAGTTATTTTATCTCATTTCTACATGTGTGTTTCAGATGCATGGTGAGCCTAAGACGAGAGGTAAGAACCTGCGCATCACGTTGTGAATGCTCCCTGCATCCTTCACCACCCTGCACTTAGTTAGATATTTGCATTGCATATTTAAGTCAGAAAATACAAATTCCAGTGGACCAAGCCGCAACCGGTAAACCCTTATTTGTTACTTTGACCTACGGTGGCCGAACCGTAAAACCGGACGGATTCCCTATACCAAACTGTCAATGGGCTAGTTGGGAACGTTGATTGGGGAGAATCCCTTACTGTTGCTGTAATGTCCCTGGTTTTGACCCCGTTTGCATGATGTATATAATGTAAGTAATCGTGGTGAGGAGCTCAAGGCAAAAGCCCCACCATCGATTTGGTTGTGTATGTTTCGGCAATGGGGATAGTTGCCGATGGTATGTCGTGCTATAAGGCACATTATAATTCGGCATCATGTAAACACGCACATCAAATAAACTAAAACCACAACCAGCTACGGCAGTGCAACGTTGAATGAAAAGGGCATGGTTCCGAAGGATAAGGGGTGGGGGAATGTCAAACCTTGGTTATGGGAAAAACCCATGCTTTATCACCTTTGTTTTGTTTTTCCACCTTATTGATTTGTCACCTTTTGTCTCATCCAACCTTGTTAACCTCTTTAATGCTCAGCTAGTGGTTGAGGAGTTATGGCTGAGTGGTTGAGGGCATTTATTGCTGGAGAAAACGTGGGTAAAGAGGCAAGCAATTCCTCTATCTTCCCCACGACTCCATTCTTCCCATGGTCGGTGGTTTTCATGTCCTATTGCTCACCCTCATGCACAGGTTGTTCATCCTCACACAGAGGTCTGTTCATCCTCTCGATGGCCTGTTGATTCGCGCGCAGAGAGGAGGCTGTTTTCCCTCACGCCCAGGCTGGAATCCTCACACAGGGATCGGGTATGTTTTCCTGTGTATTTGTGCTGTTGGGTGCAATTTTTTCCTCACGCACAGACCGTTGAGGTCAATTTTCCCATGTGAGAGCCATTCTCACTGTCTTTTCTTTGGGGCTGTTGCCTTCCCCACGTTTTTTGTTGGCTGTGGTGTTCAATTTCATTTTGGACCACTGTGAATTTGTGGTGAGCCGTTTTCTGCTGGGGTCTACATTTGAGTTTCCATGGTTATGCTGGGAATGCTGCTCATTTACCTCTGTTTGTGGACTGTGTGATGTTGCCCAACTGTTCCATTGAGGAATTGTGTGTGCTGTTGGCTGAATTTCCCTATTTTGGGACTATGGATTGCTATTATCCTTCATTCTGTGTTTGTGGGTGCTGAGATACCCTGGCTTGGGTTGCAGCTGAGTTGTTTTGGCCACGTTAGGGCCAAAACCTACTCTGAGTTGCCTTGTAGGCTGAAGCTATGCCTCACCTTTCGTTTGGGACTGTCACCGGTCGTTTTGCTTCTTCACAAGGCTGTGAAGGGATTGTTTTGCTGCTAGTATGCAGTGGATAGCCTTCGAACTATGCTGGCTTGGCTTGTCTGTTGAAAGCCTGTGAAACCCAGCTGTGTTGGTTTGGCTGAGTGCGTCCCCTTGGCTATGTGCAAGCCTGCAATTGACCCTTATTCCAGAGGAATCATGCCCAGCTCGGGGGTGGCAGCGTTGCTGAGAGATTGATGAGCAAGCTGGCCTATGGTTGGGTGGAACGTTGCAGCGACGTAGCTGGTTGCGGGTGAAGTCTTCATCAACAGATAAGTGCTGCTGTCTATAATCCATCTCTGTATATATATATATATATATATTGATTCCAATTAATGAATTATAATGAACATGTGGAATGTTGGTTTATGAATATGTTTGCTTCCGCTGAATGTTGATTCATTATGCATCTGTGTATGCTCGTAAATTTTAATTCCAGCATTGATTTCTTTTTATTATGTTCATGGGGCGGTTTGCCCGGTTGTCTTCGATGTTCGTCGCATCCTCTTTGCCGGTTGAGGGACGGGGACGTGACAGTTGCCTCCTGCGAATTTCCAGGCCTCAACAACCTGATACCGAGCTAAAGAATTACCCTTACCCTGTATATGCTGGTGATTTTAATGAAGAAACATAATGCGTAATAACACTAATGTGTCAGTTTTTAGGGATGGACACAGATAAATATGTCACCGAGCCCCTAATGAGCCTACTATTCACCCTAAGTACCTGTCCGGTTGACTCAGAGGAGTCTGGTCAGTCATCCCAGTCCTCTTGTCTTAGGTTTGAAGAGCTCCTAGACGAGAATATTCATTCTCTGCTGGTAGACTTTCCCAAGGCAAGAATTTTCAGGTTCCAGTCTTTCTTGCTGAATACGTTTCAGTCTTTCTTGCTGAATATGTTTGGGTCTTTCAATGAAGAGAACCTGCAGCTCCTAGAAATGGAAATCATAGATGAAATAAGCAGGGACTATAGAAAATTCATGAACTTCTTGATGTCATAAGTCTATAGTGCTTTCTTCCAGCAGAGGCTGCCTAGATTACTACCCTAGATGAGAGAAACCTTGCAATTCTCCCCTAAGAAGAGAATCGGGGACTCAGGTTTTTATTGGAACATAGCACAGTGATAAGGCCATACGGGTTTGTGCATCAACCCTTTGTACTGACTGCATTTTTTACCCTTAGAGTGTATGCTTTGGAGTTGATCAGGAAAAGTATCATAGTAGAAAATGAGCACTTTCTAAATTTCAGGAAGTGTTCAGACATCAAATTTACTTGGGACATAGGCCCATTTGTCATTAAAAACAAAGTTTCTCTTCCATTGATAGAAATTCTATTGATAGAGATGGAATTCCCAAATGAAGCTTCCATCAACTATGATCCCCATCACATCATATCAAATAGAATCCAAGCCAAACAAAATATCCCTTTGAGCACCATGAGGTGGCAGGCCTGCTTGAGGCTACAAATTGGTCAAACTAGCCCCAGAAGAAACAGGGAGAGGATGGCATGGAATGGGACTCTACTTATCCAATGCATGGAAACAACTCACCTCCACCTGACACTTCAATCCTAGGCCCAACAACAGAGAACGTCACACCTTTGTCTAGTGTCTCCGAGTATTCCAACAAAAGGAACTTCTATGATGTCATGGACATAGGGTTGAAGGACACAACCAACACACCAAAGAAGCAAAAAATGGATGAGGTAGGGCAGCTGGTACAGGAAGCTCGTGGTAAAGGTAAGAAAAAGAAGGTAAAGGTCAAAGGCCTTTCCTTTGAGGTTCAGGAATATGAATTTTCCTAGACACCTGAAGGCTCAACAAACATATATAGGTCCAAGACTGAGCTATTGGACAAATACAAGGAAAAAAAGACATCACCATAAGTGAATCTCTCAAATTGTCTGCAGAGGTGAGGAAAGATTGTGGTCAGGAGGTATCTCTGGTTTTTGTCAGAGATCACAAGCATAATACATTGAATCTGGCTATAGCCTCTAGGAACAGAGTAGCTGAGATGAGAATAAATCTAGATGATATCCCTATGCCAGATATGATCCACCTCCATAAGCAGACAGGGGACATTATCCATACTAATCTGCTTAAGTCAACTCTCAAGATATCTAGGATGCAGACTAGCAAGAGTAGAGTTTAAAGTCAACTTAGACAATAAAAGGTAGAGAATAGGGCCTGTCAGGCCCAGATCAAGAATATTTAGACAAACTTGTTGCTGGATGAAAACCAAGATGATAAAGGGGCTGGCACACAAAAGATGTTAAATGAAAAAGAAATTACCATTCAACTGCTAAAGAAAAAGCTAAAGGTGCCAGCTACTCAGTTGATCCAAGATTCAGAGCTATTAGAGATAGAAAATGAGAAAGAGAGCTTAAATAGTAAGCTTACAAACTACTAGGCACAGTTACTAAAATTCATAGAGAAAGAGAAGCAATGGAAGATATGACCCATATAGTAGAGAGTGAGAAGGTCCTCAAAGCCAAATTAGAGGAGCTAGAAAAGAAGTTGTAGGAGAAAGAGAGGGAATTACAAGAGAAAAAGAAAGAACTTGGAAAGAGGATTGTTCCCCTGGTCACTGATCCTAGTGAATTCTCCATTATTCAAGCCTTAGCACAAGTCAGTCTGAAGGAGTTGGAACTAACAAGGTTGAAGCATTAGAATAAGAACCTGGAGGGATTGGCATTGGAGAGAGAGCATGAAAGGAAGAAATGGGAAGCAAAGTGTGCCGAATTGCAGGGTAATAATGAGAAGCTGGTAAAACAGATCACAGGACAACTACCCATGCAAGGGGCCAAACATATCATATGGGATGTACTCATATTTGAGGCTACCAAATTAAGGCCCTACCTAGATTATATCTTGGATAAGGAAACGACTATACAAGCTACCAACCAAATTGTTAAAGCAGTAAAGGAAAGGCTAAATAAAAAGCATGTTGAGTATGCCGAAAATGCCATAGACTTCCTCAATGGATTGACAGAAGAAGAGATCATAGAAACCCACATAACAGACAAGATTTTTGTCGTCACTTGGGCAAGGAAGGTGGTAAACCATCACCACCATTTAGACACCATTGAATCCGAAATTGATATCATGGTGCATGAAATCAAATCTTTCATAGAAATCTTCAATCCCATGGCAAAGATGGGGCTCCCATTCTTCTGGGAAGAAAAGGGTGGCATGTTGAAACAAAAAGAATACCATGACAGGTTGATTCAATGTAGCGCATACCATTCTAAATTCATGGATATGCAATAGTCTCTAGCAGGAAATACCATCATAGATAGACTGGTAGATGAGTTTGAACCGGTGTTCACTTTTAGAGCCACATGTGCAAAATTACCAGATTTCCAATATAGGAATCACATGGAGCTGCGGGTGTTGGAAAAGGAGGTATCCTCTCTGGATTCACCAACTGTAGATAAGTGGAAAGCATTTGAAAAGTTTGGAAGGTCAAAATACACATTGCATGCCAAAGAATGAGGAGGATCAAAGGGGCATTTGTACAAGGACATGTCTTGAAGTGAAGACAGCCTCCTTCACCTTTGGTGTGGAGGAACAATTCAGGGCCGAGTAAGCATGAGGTCATTGGAGGTGCTTTGAACCGCCATTTTCCACAAGGGATCCTAATTCCCAGATGCCTTGTTTTCTGTTTTGATCAAGCACGCTCATCATCACATACTTTCCTAATTTGTATAAAATAAATGATGAAGCTGCCACCCCAAAGTTGTTAGGATTCAACATGATCATTCGGGTTTCATCCCCATTTTAAACTAATTTTGATGCCCTTTTTCGAGATACACCTTAGGGGAAAATCACACTATAAATGTAACCTCAATAGAGGAAGAAAGGGTTGGAACTTTCATTCAGAAACCTTCTATGCTTTGGTTTTTGTAGCTCTGTCATTTGCTTGGAAGTATTAATGAAAAGTATTTTCTGAGTTTTATGAGATTCATCAAGTTGTTCCATGTTCAGTTGTGTTTTCCTATATTTCATATCTCCATGTATGTGCATTGATGCCAATACATTTCTAGATTGTATGTAAGGAATTCATCCTTTTTAGATGCTCCTTATATCAGAAATTTTATTTGTCATGTGTGTATAATAACTGAGATAGAATTCATCCTTAGATAGATGCTCTATTTTAGTTATTAGCCTCTATTATTGTTTCTACTAAAGGTGTTCCAAGAGATTCAGTTGTAGACAGGCGCCTCTTGTTTCACTGGGATTTCTTCATTTCAATATGTCATTACATCAAGTAATTAGACTGAATATAACAACCATGTTGCCTCATATTACATAAGAGAATCAACACTCATGATTGTTGTAAGCCCCTTGAATATTTTCAGGTCGTGACTCCATTTCTCAATGGTACTTCTTGTTTGTTTATCTTACCATCTTTAAAATTATGAATGTCTTGTTCTTATCAGATATCTATCCTTTTGATCAATTGCTTAAAGCTAAATGTATATGTGAATGAGCTTGTGACATAGAGAGAACGCTCTCTGATTGTATAGGCTAGAATACCGTATAAAGAATAGTTTGAAATGGTTACCCCAATGATCTCCTACCACAACCATAGGGAAATCATTGGGTGATAACATCTTAGCGCAGTTGGCGAGGAGTAATCACTATTATCTCCTTGGGGAAAATGACATTGTTCTAGTTCTACGACCTAGTTGAGCAGTTGGTCATAGACACACACTTGGTTGGATATGCTTTGGAGACTCCATTCAAAATTTTTGGAAGGTGACTCCACTGGAAATACTGACGGACAGAAGGACCAATACAACTAGCAATCCTAATGCTGAGTCATTTCAAGAAATTTTCGATCCAGAGAGCCTAATTCGGAAAGATAATAAGATGTAGAGGTTAGACAAAAAAATTTCTTTACCTATTGAAAGCGTTGTTTCCATTGATGATATATCTGAGCATTATAGCAAAGAATCAGAGTTGGTTCTCCCTAGGACTAAGTCTGAGTTTGGACTATCTGAAGTAATCTTGGACCCCTCCATGTTCAAATTCTCCCATACATCCTGGTTTCCTAAGATCTGAGAGTATCTGGGTGGTAATATTCAGTCCTTATCTGACCTAGAGTGCCCCATACTTACCTTTGAATTAGCCCTGTTAAATTCCATTGCCATAAGGCAGTCTGCTGCCGCATATTTGTCTCCCATTGCTTCCAAGATAAATTAACCTTCATCTTCTAGCCTCATAACTCCTCACTTTCCTACAGTTCCTCACAGCATAACAATTTCCATTACACTAGCTTCAATCCCTTTTGGAAACCCCACTGTAATCCCAAGGATGGAAAATAGATTTTTCCCTATTCTTCTTCATGCTGCTCTTCATGAACTCCCTCTGGGATACTCCCAAAGGCTCAAACAATTTAATGGGGAGAGGGGGTATCCAGCCAAGGAACACTTGGGATGGTTTTCAGACTGGGTAGACCTAGAGGAACTAGACCAATGTGTTGTTAAGGTCATACTGTTTTCCCAAAGTCTTGTTGGAGATGCGAGAAAATGGTTCAAAAACCTCCCAGACAACTCCATTATGAAATACCTAGCCTTTGAGGATTCTTTGAAGGACAAATGGGCATATAAGAAAAATACTAAGCAATATATGTCCCAATACCATTCCATGAGGAGGAGGGAGAGTGAATCTATACAAGAATTTTCTGACAGATTTATGAAGGCCTATAATGCTATACATACCTAGTTCAAACCACCCCTGTTTCTGCCCAACACCAATATGCTGAAGCCTTTGGTAGCGAGTTCACCCTGTTGCTGAGAAAAATAAGATCAGCCTCCTTTTTTGATATGATGAAGGATTCCATAGAGGTAGAGGTGAACCTGTCTGCTGCTAGAAAGAAGAAGAGGGACGAGGGAGACTGGAGGAGAGAAGAGGGAGACAAAAGAAAATATAAAGAGCATGAAAAACCTTCTTCATCTAACTTACAAGAGGCTAGAATGGACATGATGATGAAGTCCATGGAAAAATTGATGGAAAGACTCTCTATGGATAACAAACCACCTCCTAGGGAAAATCAAGAGCAGCAAAATAGAAACTAGAATGATAGGAGGCCATAGATCCTCCAAAATAGATAGAGAAATCATCAAAACTCTCCTGATCCACCTTTTAGCCCCCCCATTATAGGAGAATTATGTGGAGCAATACTATGAAAATCAAGCTGAGGATGAAATCCACTAGCTAGATACTAACTCATCCTCCACCTTTTTTACCAAAGAAGAGCATGATAATTCCTGTCAATAAGTGGGGGATATGCTTGCTAAGGAAAGATAGGAGTTTAAGAAAGGATATCAGCTAGCTGCAATGGATCTGCAAAAGCAGATTGGCCCGAGAAAGAGAGATGTCGTTTTTATGAGGAATAAAGATGTAGTAAATAAGGCCTCTACATGTAAGCCAAAAAATAATGCACCCCCTAAGGATAGCTCCAAAAATGTGATAGATCCTAGAGGGAAAGAAAAGAAAGAAGATAATCTAAGAAGCTCAGATCAGGGACAAACCTCTTTCAGTCTAGAGGCTGAAATTGCTAAGATCAAAATCTATGTGCTTCCACAAAGTTATTAAAAAAATTATTGATATCATTCTAAGATCGCAGTTGTGCTAAAACCTCCAGGAGAAATCTTCGTAATATCAGACTCCCTTAACCTTTAAAATGATAGTCCTACCATCCTGTTCGGACCTCATGTAGATGAGCCATCTAATGAAGACATCCCTCCATTCTATGTTAGTCTAAACATTCATAATACTATTCTGCACAATGCCATTCTTTATTCAGGAGCCTCCCACAATCTGATTCCAGAATAATTACGGATAAGCTAGGGTTGGAAGTGACCAGACCGTACAAAGACCTTTTCTCCTTTGATTATGTTATCACCCAATAATTTTCCTATGGTTTGGGTAGGAGAATAACTGGGGTAACCATTTCAAACCAATCTTTAGACTGTATTCTAGCCTATACAGTCAGAGAGGGCTCTCTCTTTGTCACAAGAACATTCACATACACATATGGATTTAAACAAGCATTCATAAGGATAGATTTTTGAGGGGAAGGGTTATTTGGAATTTAAAGAGTGTAAGACAGACAAACATATAGCACCATTGGGAAATGAAGTCAAAGCCTGAAAAATTCAAGGGCTTACATCATAATTACTATTGATAACATCCGTAATTTGAGGAAAATTAAGTGTTAATCTTTAGCAAAATATCTTTGAGAGATGGAAAGGGGAAATTAGCAAAATCCCAATGAAATAGGAGCCACCTATATGTGGTTGAATTTCCTGAAACACCTTTAGTAGAAGCAACAATAAAGGCTAATAATTGAAATGTAGAATATAACAGAGGATGAATTCCAAGACATTTATCATAAACATAAAAAAATGCATTATTTGATGCAAGGAGCGCTTAACAGAGAACAAATTCCTTACATGCAACTAGAAACACATTAGCAAAAAATACACATGCATGAAAATGAAACAAACAGGGGAAAACAGACTAAACATTGAACACCACGATGAATCTCAGACACTCATTAAATGCTTTGCATTAATACTTCCAAGAAAGTTGCAGAGCTACAAAACCAAACACGAAGGCTTCAAAATATGAATGTCGAACCCTCTTTATTCCTCTCTCAAGGATTTAATTATACTATAATGGGCTCCTGAGACCAACCTCGAAACATAGCCAAATTTAGTTACAAAAAATTGAGAATCAATCTTGCAGACACAAAATCCTAACAGATGGCAGATTCTCCATGATCACGAGCAATTCAGGAAAGCACGCTAGGCTACGCGTGATGGATAAAAATGGAAAACTTGACCTCTAGGACTCAGGATCACTCAATGAAAATAACTGTTCAGAGCATCTCCAGACAACCTACAAAAGTTTTCTTTATCGTTTTATCTTCCACCTGCATAATCGCTCTTTAACCATTGATTCCCGCAAGATTCATCCTGCACCGTTGATTTGGGATCAAAGTGGCAGAAAGTGGATCATGAAAGGTGGGATTTTAGATTTCTCGAGGCTCAATTTGATCTTTTCACTCCTTCCTGATCCTTTCCACCCTTTAGCTTTCCGCAGCGTTGATTTCCTTCAGATTCATCCTTAGCCGTTGATCTGAGATCAAGCTGCGGGCTGCGGAAAGCGAGAGTTGAGATTTATGCTTTCATGATGCTAAATTTTCTATATTTTTGCTTTTCGCTCCCACCTTTTTGCTCCTTTCCAAGCCATTAATATTTGGTGGAATCTTTCCAGACTGTCGATCTTTCGGAAAGAGGAAAGCAAAATTTCAACTTTTCGCAACCAAATTCCTACATTTTAGCTTTCTGCTCTCGCCTTTCTGCTCCTTTCCGAGCCGTTGATATTTGGTGAAAGCTTTCTGGACCGTTGATCTTACAGATTGTAGAAAGTGGGAGTCTAATATTTTACAACCAAATTTCTGTATCTTCCACTTTTTGCAAAATAGCGGAAGGCAAAAATACCGAATTTTTATAACCAATTTTTTGGCCCTTTCCGCTTCTGTATTTTTACTTCCTGCCTTTTCTATTGGACTGTTGATTTATCCCGGCACCATCCTTGACCATCATATCTCAGATTGTGGAAAGGAGAAATCGGGTTTACCACTTTTCATAACTGAGTCTTTCCTTTTCCGCTTTTCCTCTCCCGATTTTTCCTTGGTGGAAATGATTTTCAACCCTTGATTTTTCTCCGATGTGCATCCAGGCCATCCGTTCCGGTTAGCTTTTAAATTTGATTAGATTTTTCATATTTAGGCTCATTTCTAAGGTTGTTCCTAAGGGTTTTTTCAATGTTTTCTTCACTTTCGACCAGGAGCGGATCCTTCAGAACCTGCATCATCACTCATTCAGGTTATATGACAAAAGTTTTGACCTTACCCATCATTTTTTTTGGCTTCTCCTTTTGCAGAGAAGTTAGTGTAGGATCACTTGTAAAAATATTCAAAATTTAGCACAGGTGCTAACAATGACTCCAACTCAGGGATGCTATCCTTCCTGTGAGGTAGCAAAGAATCTCGTAGACCAAGTTCCTGATCCATTGGGCTAGTATTAAGCTTTCCTGAAATCCTCAGTATGCTCTGAAAACAAAACTGAACTGATGTTGAAGAGAAATTGAAAAATTGCTAAAATAAATTCTCACCATGTTGAGCTTATTCACACCTACCTACCTACCCTACTTGACCGAAAATTAATGCCCAATCAAGTAGATTCAGACTTCCAATGCATCCAATCAAACAAATGATCCCATAAACAAACTTTCTCCTCATGCTTGATAAAAAATAGAAATGAAGAACTTAATGGAAAAAGGTTATGATACAAGAATTGATCTTTACTGTGCACACATAACCCACCATTCCCACCGCAAAGCTTCTCGATATATTCAGCCCCTGGATCATGACAACCTACAAAAATTTCTGTTATTTGTTTGCCATTACTAGGCTGCTCCAACTGTAACTCCTCTAGCACCCTGCCAAACTTCTCTTCATAGGAATCTTGAAAAATGCGTTCATGATAATTTTCAAAAGAGACCTTAACTTCTTCATCTAAAATCTCAAAATTTAAAACCTAATTCCTTCCAAGTGTTTCAAAGGAAATATCATTGTGTTCTTCAATAGAATCAAGTAAAATAATTTCTGAATTTAAAAAACATAAAGAAATATCCCATTTGGAGTCCTCCTCTTCTTGGTGATCCAATCTATTATTGTAGACTGTTGGTTTTTTAGGTGCATTATCCAAGTATCCATTCTCACGTTCATCATATATAGGTATGCTAGAATCTTCTTTAAAAACATTACTAAAACTATTTTCAACACCCTGATTGCATTCTTCATAAAGAAAATGAGTATGACCCTCTTCATGTACATCACTGGGCTGACCATCCTCCTGCTCATCATATACAGGTGGACTAAAATATTCTTTAATACCACCATTAACATGGTTTGTAACAGGATGATTGCATTCTTCATAAAGCATATTATGTCTTTGAAGAAATTGCAACTGCAAAAGGGTAACTGCTGATTGAACAAGGGAAACCTCCTCTTGTAACAAAATTTTAGGAGTTGAATGACATGAGGGAAAATTTGATTGAAAGTCCTAACTTCATTCTTGATCACACAAATATTGACAAGAATGCTGCATATTATTGTTAGATTTAGGGAAAGGGAGGTAACTAGCTGAATCAGAGCTTTGTCTTATGCCAATTTCAGTCAAGGAAGACATTACCAACTGCTAAGAATTTTCTTGAATATCATGGCAATTGGTTTGTATTTATTTTTGAAATGAATATTCCTGTAAAATTTCTAAAATCTCTTCATCCATATACTGATCATCGCCATATATGGCTTTCAAATTTTCAAGGAACCCTTTATGATGTGTGCAACAATCTTGAATTTGCAGCAAAGAAGGATACTTATCTTTAAAATGTTTATGAAATACTGTATGAAAGTCTCTAAGGGAATACAAACTCTCTGCTAGCAATCCCTCATACCATGACCATGCATTTCCTTCTAAACTAACCATGAAAATTTTCATTAAATAATCCTCATGCAATTCAACTCCCAGCTTATGTATATGCTTATGAAATCTAAACAAATGAAGGGTAGCATCATCACCCTTTTGATCTTTGAATCTTGGAAGATATGCTTGCCAATCAATATTAGGTATTTGATTTGGAAAACCAGGAATGTGAGCATGATTCATAGGAGCATACCTTACATCCATAGAACTCATCTTGATGATGAAGAAACTAAATCAACTCCTCAAACATTGCAACCCTTTGATAGTGGAGCTACCATAGAACATAATGAAGACTGGATTCTTCGTAGATGGATTCGCCAGGTGAAATATGCATGACCTTCTTGACGTTTGACTATTGTTCACCATCAACAATCAAATATGCAACTCTGTAGCTCATACCCAGGGAACATTTTAACCTTTGTTCCCCAGTATGGTTGTTAGTATTTTCCCAATGGAGTAACCTTCCAAAAACTTTGAGTGGAGTCACTGGATCATATACAACCAACATGTGTCTATGACTGGTTGCTCAACTAGGTCGTAGAACTAAAACAATGTCATTTTCGCAAGGAGATAATAGTGATTATTCCCCAACAATGATGCCAAGATGTTATCACCTAATAAATTTCATATGGTTGTGGTAGGAGAATCACTGGGGTAACCATTTCAAACCAATCTTTAGATTGTATTATAGCCTATACAGCTAGAGAGGGCTCTCTCTTTGTCACAAGAACATTCACATACACATATGGATTTAAACAAGCATTCAGAAGGATATATTTCTGAGGGGAAGGGTTATTTGGAATTTAAAGAGTGTAAGACAGACAAACAGACAACACCATTGGGAAATGGAGTCAAATCCTAAAACATTCAAGGTCTTACAACATAATGACTATTGATAACATCTGTAATCTGAGGCAAAGTAAGTGTTAATGTTCAGCAAAATATATTTGAGAGATGACAAGGGGAAATGAGAAGAAGCCCAATGAAACAGGAGGCACCTATATGTGGATGAATCTCCAGAAACATCTTTAGCAGAAGCAATAGTAAAGGATGATAAATGAAATGGAGCATCTGACAGAGGATGAATTCCAAGACATTTACCATAAACATAAAAAAATGCATTATCTGATGCAAGGAGTGCTTAACAAAGAATGAATTCTTTACATGCAACTAGAAATGCATAAGCAGAAACTACACATGCATGAAAATGAAACAAATAGGGGAAAATAGACTAAACATTGAACACCGTGATGAATCTGAGACACTCATGAAATGCTTTGCATTAATACTTCCAATAAATTTTCAGAGTGACAAAACCAAGCATAGAGGCTTCAAAATATGAATGTCGAACCCTCTTTCTTCCTCTATCGAGGCTGTATTTATAGTGTAATGGGTTCTTGAGACCAACCTCGAAACATATCCAAATTTATTGACAAAAAATCAGGAATCAATCCTGCACAACCAAAATCCTAACAGATTCTGACATGGTATATTCACCATGATCACGAGCAATTTAGAAAAGCACGCTGGGCTACGCGTGATGGATAAAAATGGAAAACTTGACCTCTAGGACTCAGGCTTGCTTGATGAAAATTACAGTTCAGAGCATCTCTAGACAACCTACAATGATTTCCTTCATGCTTTTATCTTCCACCTACGAAATTTCTCTTTAACCATTGATTTCTGCAAGAGTCATCCTGCACCGTTGATCTGGGATCAAAGTGGAAGAAAGTGGATCGCATAAGGTGGGATTCCATCTTTCTAGGCTTAGTTTGATCTTTCTGCTCCCACCTGATCATTTCCACAACGTTGATTTCTTTCAGATTCATCCTTAGCCATTGATCTGAGATCAAAATATGACCTGCTTAAAGCAGAAGTCAGGATTTCTACTTTCACGGTGCTAAATTTTCTATATTTCTGCTTTCCACTCCCACCTTTCTATACCCATCTTTCTGCTCCTTTTCAAGCCATTGATATTTGGCGGAATCTTTCCAGACTGTTTATCTTGCGGAAAGCTAAAAGCAGAATTTCAACTTTTCGCAACCAAATTCCTACATTTCCGCTTTCCACTCCCACCTTTCTTCTCCTTTCCAAGCCATTGATATTTGGAGGAAGATTTCTGGACCGTTCATATTATGGATCACAGAATGCATGATTCTAACTTTTTATGGCCAAATTTCTATATATTCTGCTTTCCACTTTTTCCCTTTCACAAAATAGCGGAAAGCAAAAGGAGGAAATACCAACTTTTATAACCAAATTTTTTTCCCTTTCTGCTTCCGCCTTTTTACTTCCCACATTTTCTCTTGGATCGTTGATTTATCCCGA
The DNA here is from genome assembly GCA_001517045.1 of Pseudotsuga menziesii. Lineage (NCBI taxonomy): Eukaryota > Viridiplantae > Streptophyta > Pinopsida > Pinales > Pinaceae > Pseudotsuga > Pseudotsuga menziesii. The sequence goes on along the minus strand of LPNX010426855.1, from coordinate 1,041,993 downwards.
TGCCATCCTTGATCGTCAGATCTTGGACTGCAGAACGAAGAAATCGGGTTTACCACTTTTCATAACTGATTCTTGCCTTTTCTGCTTTTCTGTTCCTGATTTTTCCTTGGCAGAAATGATTTTCGGCCCTTGATTTTGCTCCGCTATGCATCTAGGTCGTTCGTTCTGGTTAGCTTTTAACTTTGATCAGTTTTTTCATATTCAAGCTTATTTCCAAGGTTGCACCTAAGGGTTTTTTCAATGTTTTCTTCGCTTTCGACTAGGAGTAGATCTCAGAACCTGCATTAACACTCATTCAGGTTATGACAAAATGTTTGACCTTACCCATCATTTTCACTAGCTTATCCTTTTTTAGATAAGTTAGTCTGGGTGCACTTGTAAAAATATTCAAATTTTAGCACAGATGCTAATAGATTCCAGTAAATTCAAGTGCCTAGGATAGATCAAATATTTGGTCATTTTTTGGCTCAAATCCCTGCCAAAACCCTTGTCATGGACGTAGTTGTGGCTAACATCCCTCCGAAGTTTGGAATGATGTTATCGAGATATTGGGCAGCCGAACTCAAAGGTGCCCTCCAAATAGATATGTCATATGCCACCATCCCTATTTTTTGGGTATAGAGAAGGATTTTTAGAGAGTAAAAGTTGGCATACATGGTGACCAGTTCTGAGAGGCCAAACAATCATCCCATTTATTCATTAGATACTGAGATGGGATAAACTATTTTTTTTATAGAAGGAGGCAAAGACAACTACAATTCACAGAACATTGCCTTTGTACCCACTCAAGAGGAGCTCGAAGGAGTGTGGGATGGAAGCTTTGATGGGGCAACATGCAGAGAAGGGGCAGGAGCCGGAGTTTGGGTGAAACCCCCAGGAGGGAGAGCTTTAAATTAATCCTACAAACTTGCCTCAATTGGACAAATAACGAGGTAGAGTATGAGGCTATAATGTTAGCAATTTAGATCTTGAAGGAGTTCCAATTCAGGAGGGTGGTGATACATGGGGACTCCGATATGATAATTAAAAAAATGAAAGGTGAGTATCAGGCCAAACATCCGATGCTGAGAAGCTACAAGAATGATTCCTAGGATTTGATAGAGTGTTTTGAGGAATGTGGGTTTAATATGATCCCCAAATTACAAAATTTCCTGGCTGACTCTTTGGCCACCTCTGCTACTGTTTTGAAGACCCCCTTACATCCCAATGGAAAATATGAGATTGAAGTTAGGCACAAGCCCTCTGTCCCTGACAATGTCAAAAGTTGGCAGGTATTTGAAGATGACAAACAAATCCAGAAGTTCCTTACTCTCACTAGGGAGTTTGATGGATTGACTATTGATGAAGATAATGGGCTTCTAGAGGAGGATTCTCCCACTTAGGAACCCTTGCAAATCCAGTTTGATGCTCCCAACGAAATTCCACAAGATGAGGATGTTGTTCTTGTTGAATGTGTCGATGGCAATGAAACTGAGGAAGCTTGGGGCCCAGAGTTGCAGGAGGATGAGGGACAACAAACGTATCTAAACAATCTGTGGCAAATAAATCCTCTAGCTCAAAGGTAACTCTATCCCCAGAGGTTTGGTTCCTTCATAAAAGCTCTTTGACCCAAATGATGTTGCTAAGAAGCCACAGTTGGTCCCAAGTTGTGAAGATGTGGAAGATGTTAACATTGGGACAAAATATCATCCAAAGGTCATCAAAATCTCAAGAACCCTCTCACCTGAAGCCAAAAGTAAGTACATTTCATTGATGAAGGAATACTCAAATGTGTTTTCTTGGAGCTATAGTTACCTTAAGGCTTATGATAGAAGTATAGTTCAGCACACTATACCAATATAAAAGGATGAGATGCCTTTCAAGCAAAAGATGAGAAGAATGAACCCCAAGCTTCTACCCCTAGTGGGAAAGGAGATCAAGAAACTATTTGAGGCCAAAAACCATTGTGTCCCTCAGATTCTCAAGATGGGTGGCCAATTTGGTCCCAGTGAGGAAGAAAAATGGAGAGATAAGGATATGCATTGACTTCAGAAATCTGAACAGAGTTTCTTTAAAGGATTATTATCCTCTTCCTAAGATGGATCAAATTTTGTAGAAGGTAGTGGGTTCCCAAAGGATCTCCACCTTGGATGGTTTCTCAGGCTATAATCAGATCATGGTGCACCCAAAATACCAAGAGAAGACAACTTTCACTACACCCTGGGGCACCTTTATGTATGCAAAAATTCCATTCAGACTCATGAATGTAGGGGAAATCTTCCAACGAGCCATGGACATAGCTTTTGCTGATGAAAAGGACAACATTTTGGTCATCTATTTGGATGACATCACTATATTTTTGAATTCTAATGAAGAACACATTGTGTTGGAGACATTTACCTACCATGCACACTTAATTTGGTCAATTTGATCTTGTTAAACCACTATCCTAATTTTTATTGACTTAATTGGCATCAGAGGAGTACTATATGACATCATCATGAGCACACCCATGCCTACCTTCAGTCAAGGAGGCCAACTAAGCCTTCTCCTTCATTTGGGGAGGCTAACTGGAACACTCCGGGGGTGATCTAAGTGTCATAAATGCACCTAATAGCTAACTGATGGTTACAATTAGTTAAGCTGAGTGGTGAAGGTGCCTCCATTCATTATATTGATTATTTTATTAATATTTAATGAACTGGAGTCAATAGGGGCGCCTCCAACCACCTTTGATGGCCATTTTGACTTTAGTTAAGCTCATCGGGGTTCATTGGAGTTAATGATGGGCTACCACTTGTTGGCTGGCATGTAGTGACATGTGTCTGAGATACTTTCAGTTAGACTCAGTCATTCATTGCACTCTGACTTTAGTTAGGAATCATTTGAGTCAACCGGACTTGATCAGTTGGTTAACTAGTGTGTTTACTGTGGCTTACAGTCAGTTAAGCTACACCCACTCATTCAATTCGAATGACCTCCTTGGGAATTCGAATTTTCTTGGAATTCATGCACCTTGCATGACCATAGTATTGTATTACTCATTCTTTATTGATTATACAGGGCTACTACTCCTATTGTAGCACCATTATGCCATTTTCATGCTTAATTGTCTGAAATCTCTTATGAGACTGTGTTTTAGTCCCTAGATTACCGTGACAGATTAATACGTTGCACACCTGCTGAGAATGTTCTGAAAGTGCAGAAAGTACAACATCTCATTGAATCCAAAGAAGTCATTTTTTGTTATGAATGAAGGGAAGCTTCTTGGGCATATAAGTTCTCAAGAAGGCATCAAAATAGACCCAAAGAGAGTTGAGGCAATTCATAAAATTGAGCTCCCTCGGAACAAGGTTGAGGTTCAGTCCTTTTTGGGGAAGGTAAATTTTCTAATAAGGTTCATTGTTGCCTTTGCTGAGATAGTAAGGTGTGTAACTAACATGTTGGGAAAGGACAAAGATATCAAGTGGATACCTAAAGAAAAACAATCCTTTGAATGTATAAAGAAGGCTATTTCTAAAGCCCCCTGTGTTGGCAAGCCCTAATTTCTACAAGGATTTCCTCATATTCTCATTTTCTTCAGAGCACACCGTGGCTGGGGTATTGTTACAAAAGAATCATGAAGGAAGCGAGCAACCCATTGCCTTCTACAAAAAACCATTGAGAGATTCCCCATTGAAATACAACATCCTGGATAAGCAAGCTTATGCTCTTGTGTAGGCCTTGAAGGAGTTTTGAGTTTACATCGTACACTCTCACATTATTTCCCATGTCTCCACCAGTGCAGTGAAGGATATCCTAACCCAACCATAATCCGAGGGAAGGAGGGGAAAATGGATAGCAGTTCTACTTGAATATGACTTAGAGATCAATCCCAACAAGATGATTAAAGGCCAGGGACTAGACAAACTCATGGCACAATCTAACTATGACACTCTCAACCTACACATGATTGTTAAATTGTCCATAGAGGAGAAATTCCCCAAGGAACAACCAGATACACAAATAAATGAACATCTCTTATCATCCCCATGGTATACTGACATCATTTTCATGTTGTGACACTTGCAAGTTCCACAGGGTATGGAAAAAACAAAGGATAGATTCCTCAAGAAGAAAGCAACGAGGTTTTGCATCTTAAATGGGAAGTTGTATTGGAAAGAGCTAGGAGGAGTCCTACTGAACCATGTGGATGAACAGGAGGCTAAAAATGTCATTGAAGAATTTCATGTAGGGGAATGTGGAGGTCATCATTATTGGAAGGACACTGTGAATAAGATCACGAGGGAAGTATTTTATTGGCCCACTATCTTTTCTGATACTCACAAGAATGTTTCTACCTTCCATAAATGTTAGATATTTGAAGGAAGGATGAAGCTTCTACCATTGCCTCTGAAACCATACATGTTGAAGCCCCCTTCCAGCAATGGGGACTGGATTTCATTGGAGAGATAAACCTATCTTCCTTAGGGCAACATAAGTGGATCCTCACCACCATAGATTATTTCACTAAATGGATTGAAGCCATCCCAACTAGACATGCCACTGAGATAGTGATTATGCAATTTCTAGAGGAGCACGTCTTGTCAAGGTTTGGGGTCCCTAGAAAGTTGATCACTGACAATGCTGCTGCATTCAAGTAAAAAAATATGGTTGAATTTTGTTTCAAATATCATATACAGCTGGGGCACTCCACAACCTATTACCCATATGGAAATGGGTTCACAGAATCTTCAAACAAGAGTCTTATGAGTATCATCAAAAATCTGCTGCTAGACAACAAGAAAGCTTGGCAGACAAAGCTGACCCATGCCTTATGGGCTGACAGGATCAATGTGGAGAAATATATTGGCACCTTGACATTTCAGTTGGTCTATGGCTCTGAGGTAATATTTCCTAGTTCCCTTAGCTTTCCAATGATGATATTATTACAGGAAGAAGATGATGAAACCCACCCAACTTAGAGAAGGATGTATTAGTTGGTTGAACTGCAGCAGCAAAGAGAGCAACTTTTTGATAGAACTCAGAAATTTTAGGACAAGATGAAAGAGATATTTGACAAGAGGACAAATGCTGATGATTTCCAGATGGGGGATGTAGTGTTACAATGGGATGTACCCCATGAAGAGAAGGGAAAGCATGAAAAATTTGATCACATACGGAAAGGCCCTTACAAAATTGTAGCTTTCAGGGGGGAAAATGCCTACATATTGGAAGAGATGGAGGGTGGTCTGGTATCTGGGGATCCTATAAATGGGATACTCCTCAAACATTACTTTCTTTAAAGGGAACTCAGACCTCCGTGTCATTGTATATACCATTTCATTTAAACATTTCATGTGTGGATGGATCTCTTGTAGATTTGAATCTTGAGGTGAAGGCGATGAGGTCTATAAGAGAGGTCATCATTTGAGTCTCTTTTATTTTCTTTTCAAATTCGAAGTTACAAGCACCAAGATGAAATTTTGAGGCAATAAGTTTTGTTATGAAGAAAAGTTGTGAAATAAGCTGGGATATTCCAAGAGCAGTAGCGCCCAATGGATCAGGGACTCAATTACGGGTTTCTTTGCTACCTCACAGGGAGGATAGCATCGCCAAGTTGGAGCCACTGTTAGCACCTCTGCTAAATTTTTGAGGAGTTTTTGCACATACATCCGCACTGATTCCCCCTACAAAGAGTAAGCCAGTAAAATAATGGGTGAGGTCTGAAAATTCTATACCATACGACCTAGGGGTTCATAGGATCATTTTTAAAGTGTCGTAAAATGGTTTATTCCATGGTGTGGCATGAACAAATATCGAAATCCTGAGGTTATAACATTGCATTTGTAACATTGCATTTGAGTTCAAATATGAAAATCCACTCATGGTTATGTGGTGGAAGAAATGAAGGGCACAGGTCTACAACGATTGGGATCAATGATCACAAACCATTGAACAAAGGTAAAACGCTCGGTATAAATAGTTTTGGTAATTGCGGAATGGTGTTAGACAACAGGAAGGATAACCCATTAGATCGAAAGGTGGAGGCATATCTATGATTGTCTCGAGTTCCACTGATGGAACATGCACAGAGAAATGGAATCTCCAACTCCGCGGAATCGGGTAAGGGCCGCAAGTTTCAATGGCTTAGATCACCCATGGCTTTCAATCTATGGTCAGGAGTGATTCTACTGGTCCAACTTACGTGCTGCGATCAACTTTTAAAATTGGTGGAATTTGGTATGAGGCACAGTTTTCAACACCAGATCTACACTCCATCGTGATTTATGACGAAGGTGAATTCCGCTGCACAACATGCACGTGGAAATTGTTTCCTCAAATTAGTGAAATTTGGTAGACCTCGCAAATTTCAATGGTGTAGATCAATGACCGATCAAGATCCATGATGGAGGTCGATTCTGCTAATAGAACATGCATGACAAAAGTAACTTTTGAAATCAACAGAATTTGGTACAAGGCGCAGGTTTTGACGATCCAGATTACCCTTGATCTAGATCCACAACCGATATTCATTTCACTGATGCAACATGGAAAAAGAAAGTAACTTTTGAAATCAACAGAATTCAGTACAAGGATAAGGTTTCTATGGCCAAGATCAACTCTCGATTTGGATCTACGACGATGATGGATTCCGCTGAGACAAATTTCTCATGAAAACAAACATTCCCTAGTCAGCGGAATCAGGTAGGAGGTACAAGTTTTGATGACTCAAATCACACTCCTAGTTTGATCTATGGTTAGGATGCATTCCACTGATGCAAGGTGCATGAGAGATGGGAATTTTTGGACTCAGAGAGATGTGGTGGGAGCTGCATGATTCAACGGCTCGATGGAGGCAGAGTTGAGATCAACGATGGAGATTCCTTCCGCTGAGCAAACACACAAGGAAAATAAAGGGATGGTATGACAAAGGATAAAGGACCGATGATGAGATCGAAGGTTCTAGATGAAGGGGGGGAAAACAAATGGATGAGATGTTGTTTCCACTAAAAAAGGTGCAAGAGGAATAAAAAAGAGGGATAATATAAAAAGATAAGTGCACGTGAATGTAGGTCGTTTTGTATTTTACTGTGCATTGGATAGTGAGAGCAGGACTGTGTGGCAAGTGATCAACTTGGATGAAACCTTTGAGCTGTCAAGAGACCAGGTATGCCATATTTCTACACTATACTAGTATAAAATATGGCCGATATTCATTCTGCTGACGCAACATGTGTCGATGGATGGTGAAATAGAACCAAGTGATTGCGCTTATCCAATTTGATGCGATGAACAAGTAGGAAGGGGGAAATGTGGTTTACTTCATGCTAATTCTTGCGAAAAACACCAAAATTATAAATCACAATGAATCATGGTCCATCAACTACCTGAATAAAATAGTCTCTCGCATGTATAGGTCAACTTAAACAGAAGCAATGGTTTATAGGAATTTTGAGCAAAAAGTGACTGCAAAGTCATATACGCAACATCAACATTAAGCACCGAAGCATTAAGCACAAATGTTCATGCAAATATTTTAACACATGCTTATGTAAACTAACACAAAATAGGGAGCCCATCAGGAAATGGTCAGAACTTTATGGAAGGGAAGTATGTCATCTCAAACTCTAGGTCATGATGGGACTAATTGGGCTCACATGCCTATGAGAATAACTCAGCATGGGCACCAAAATGGCAATGGGCTGCTGACTAAGGTGTCCCATGTTGGGTAGGCTCTTATGTCGAAATGGTGGAAAATACATATATGATGGGCTGACCCACCAATTTCCAACAGGTTTGACCTTATGGAAAGTTTGGGTTGCAAACGTTTCAAATGCATCTTCACAGAGGGACAACCTAAACCTATATGCATGATTCCAAATATGCTTGATAATATCAAGGAACATACTAAGGATGCTCCTATCCTTGGGTGGATTTAAACCAAATATGCTCCCATTGGCCCCACAAAAGATGTCCTTAGGTGGGTACAACCAAATGTTTATGATTTCAAGGATAGTTTCATATGATGATAAAATTTCATGCAGGAAATAAAGTGAGTTGGGAGAGCTCACAGCCAAAATGGGCCAAGTAACTGGATCATATTCCTCCATCAAGGGAATATTTTGATCCAAATATGCTCAAGCCATTTGAATCACTTGGTATGACACTTATACAACATATAAGGGTTGTTGGATCACAAAATTTCCCATGAGGGAATCATTTTTTAACGATCCTACAATAATGTCTTGAACTTCTTTTAGAGCATCCCTAATGACACGAACATTCAATTGGATAACAGTTTCAATCATGCATTAATCTAATTAGTCAATCATGATAATCTTGCTCCAATGAGGGAACTGAATCACTCAGGACTCTGAAGACACTATAGATATCATCACGTGTATCCAACTACGTCCTAATAGAAAATTGTAATCTATAGGAGCATCTACTATCTCAACATCCACTCTGACTATTTTTCGACCCCATTCAACAGGGTAGGATACAATGAGTATGTGAGGAGAAAAAGAATGTCCATCAAATGATTTTCACACATTATGGGATTGAACTAAGGTGGGTTTCTAATTCTTACCAAGATTTAAATGACATGACACATGTTGAGGCTCGTTCATCAACTATGGTTTGAAAGATATTATTGCCATGAGATGTTACTTTAATCTGAAAATAAACTTTGGAAGGAATCCTACAGGTTGATTGGTCTAATTCTAATGTGATCAACGTCGCATCGGATGGATCAACAACTCTAGTTGAAGATAATAGTTCCTTTATTTGTACAGGACAATATTGCAACACCTCAATGGCGGACATGGAACATGGTTCTTGAACTATTTCCTCAACAACATTTTCATTATGAGCAACTCGTGCATTAGGATTATGTATTGTTATACATATATCACCTTCACCTCATGATCACACATGAAGACACTGGCATTGGGATCATTTCCCTCTTGCGGGAATTTTGTCCGGTTGCCTCTTGGCATAGGTACCAACATTGTAGCATCCATTTGATAATGGTTATGCATAAAAGGTTGCATCAATACAACATATTGTTGTTTCCCACTGTCTTGAGCTGGATTCAGTGCATCTCCTTTCCCAAAGTTAGCATTCTTCTTACTCTTGTATTTCTTATTATTTCCTCTAAGTTCCATGGATTGAACTATGGAATTTCCAGGAGTTCGGGAAAGATTAACACTGTGCTTACCCTTGTAATTCTTCTTCTCCTCCCTAAGGTCCATGGATTAAACTATGAGCATTTTAGAATTTAGGGAAGGATTAACATGTTGCTGCATATCCTGACCAGCTGTAAGTTCTGAGGTCTGAACATACATTTGTCCCATTTGCTAGGTGATTTTCTCAATATTGTTGATGAAACCAATCATACCATTGGCATGAGGTTCATGTGGCGGCCTAGCTGGATCAAACACAAGTATTGCAAGTTGGTTCCAAAAATTTTGGTTACTTTATCGAACCTCACCACTCCATTGTGGAATGGGAATCATGGGTGGATTCCCCCCTTGCAGGGTTAGACTCCAAGGGGATTGGATATTTCCTAGAATCTAACCACACCATTGATGAATGGGTGGATTGCCCCCTTGTGGGGTTAGAATCTAGTGAGATTGGTTATTTCCTAGAATCTGACCATTCCATTATGGTGGTCCTTGGATTTGATTATCATTCCAAGGTGGGTTTCCCCCTTGCGAAGGCTGCCCCCAAGAAGATTGGGTACTTATTGGAACATAATCAATGGGTGGATTATCTCCTGATGGAGTTAGGTTCCAAGAATATTGGTTACTTCCTAAAACCTGACCACTGGGTGTAGTGCCTCCTGATGGAATTGAGTGCCAAGAATATTTTTTACTTACTAGAACCTGACCATTCCATTGATTCCATCCTTGGTTTTGATTGGAATTCGAAGGTATGTTTCCTCCTTGCGGAGGTTGGATCCAAAAAGATTGGTTAATTTATGAAACCTTACCACTCCATTATGGGATGGGGTTGATAGGTGGAATGCCCCCAAGCATTGTGCTAGGATAAATCAGAGGATAACCCTATGGGGAATTTCCTACCATCGGTGAAGGATAATTACAATTGGCATTTGTGTTCCAGGATACATTATTTCCTCCAGGAATATTAACGTTCCATGGTAAAGGGTTTCCCATAGTAGTAGGACCTATACAACTATTGTGTGTGCTAAGAGGATTTAATAACCTCCCTCAACCATTTGAGGCTACATAGATATGGCCCCTTCAAATCCTGACGAAGCCAAAGGGCCAAGTGTAATGTTTTGCATATTATTTCAACTTTCAAAAAGACTAACCAATGACTCACATTCCATAAGTATGATTGAGTTTAAAGGATGTGATAAGGGTGGATTTACATGAGAAAATGTGTGATATTCTGTTTTTTCAATTTCAACTAAAGTAATACCATCAATTCCATCTATGTTTCATCCCTAATGTGACAAATTTTTAGAATTGATTTGAAGTTGTTCTTATCTAGTAACATTTGATTGGGTTTATAAGTATTTCAGTTTCAAAGTCACAAATATGTGGTTCATGTATATACCTCCACAATGTAGCGGGGCCCTCAAACTTGGGTAGCTTGCCTCACTGCCACCTTGATGGGTGGATTGAGAGATTATTCACTTTGAAGTTTAATAAAATGAATTGTTTATAAATTGGAACAATGTGTCACGTGCTTTAGTTTTTCGACAATTTCCTTATGCAAATGTGTCATTAAAATGACCAAATTAGACAAAATTTCATATGTTTAAGAGTGAAATAAAGGGCCTACATGGTAAACATGTCATAAACTTTCAGATCTGAGCATTCTTTTAAAGAAAACTTTGAACAACACTAAAAAAAACTACTTCACAAAGTGATTTTTCCTAGTTTTTTAAGGAGGTTTCCAAGCCTTCCAAACTTGAGGGAAAATGTCTCTAAATCCTTCAAAACTTCTCCTAAAAGTTCATAATAGGACTCAACAAGTGTTTATGATGTCAAATAAGATTCTACAAAGTCTTAAATGAACTCATGTGCAACCCCCTTAATGTTAAACATGTGCAAGTGGAGGAGAATGGAAATAGGAACTATGATGGTTGTGTAGTAGTTTAGAGGAAAGGCAAGGTGGTGCCACTAAGAAACCCAAACCAAGGTTTCTTGCTTCATTAAACTCACTCATGAGGTGAATAACCATGAGAATATGGAGAAGGAGGGATATAAATCCAATCTCAAGGAATAAATAAAGAAGACAATCACGATCATAATGAAACTAAAGAGAACTTAATAATGAATGATACAATACACACTAATGAAACAACAAATCAAAATCATATCCAAGGAGGGGAGGAGGAAGAAAAAATAACTAGAAGATAAAATAAGAGGCTATATACATGAAACTAAATGAATTTAAGATAGAAACCACACCAAATAGATGGAATCAACATAGGATAAGGAATGAGATTGTGGCAATGGTAAAATAGTAATATTGCAAATGACCTTGATATTGAAAAAGGAAAAGAGAGCATAAAGAAGATATAGAAATAATAATTGAGTGCAAGAGGAGGAAGAAGATGTGGAAGAAGTGGAAATGGAGTTATTATCCTTGCATTATAACAAAAAATTTATAATTTCCCTTTCAAGTTAGTAACTGGTGAATCCACACTAGCACATGATAAATGGAAATGGGAGGATAGAAATGTTGAAGGATTGCCAAGTTACTATAATAAATGATGAATAGACTCAAATCCCACAAAGTTAACAAATTCCAAGTTGGGATGAGGGGAGAAACTTGTCAATGATAACTTGAAGGAGAAAAGGGAGCAATTAATTAATCCAAGACAAACAACCTCACTTAAGGAGACATTTCTTTAAATGCCTAAGTCTTATAAATGAAAATACTCTGGAACATAAGGAGCAATAATGCACCTAAGAAACAAAGCATTTTGAAAAACCATATATGAGTAGAAAAACTAGACTTAGTGTTTATTCAAGAAACAAAATGCAAAATGTATAACATGTATAATTCACCAAAATGATATGTGGAGTATGCGATTGATCGATTGGAGGGATGAGAAGATTTTCAAGAGTTATGGAAATAATTCAAGATCCCATAAACATGGATCTAGAATCAAGGGTAAATCCCTAGCAATATATGGAAATAATGCACCCTTTACCCTTGAGTCTAAAGTATATATCGCTAGTCATCCATCATAAACATGGAAAGTATATATCGCTAGGGATCTTGTATTGGTGCATTAAATCTCTTGATTTCCACCATTTTCTCAATATTCCCATTAGAATTTTCATAGTGGACGTGCATTTGTGATTTTCCTATAACAATAAACTCATGACTTGAACAAGATCTTGTGGAAGAATCTTGTAACTTACTTAAATACCAACATTTTTATGATGATTTTGTACTACAAATCTCTAATGCTGAAGCAATCATATATTGGTATTAAGTGATGGGAGCTCTATGAATTGATTAAACCACTAGACCCAATTAAAACCTACCCAATTGGCCTTTCACAAAAGTGTTGTGATTTTTTAATCAAAATATGCTTCAATACAAAATATAACAAATCAGCCTGAAGAGGAGATATAGCGATAACATTGAATGCCTACACTTCTATAAGGAATGTTAACTAATTTTCCATATGTTGAACTAAACTAAGTACACACATAGATATATTTCCATAAAATTTCTCGCAAAATGCTAAAACATCCAAACCCATCCAAGAGATTGTACACCTATTGGTCCCAATCTTTATTTGCTAATTGTGTGAAAATAGCATAGTATATGGAGTCAACATATGACTTGAAATAAAAAATGATGAAATCTAAAATTTTGGACAAATTTCCCTAACTAACTCTCCACAAATCCTCAATTACTATATAACTATTAATTATGACTCATGGATAGAGCATTTGGCCACCACATGGGCCCTATAGTTTTACCTAAGAAAGAGATATGTGCATAATTTTAAGGATTAATATATGATGGGTTGGTATTGATAACCATCCTCAATGTTCCAAACTCAAAAATACCATCATATCTTGATAACATGACAAAGATTCCCTTTGAAGGACCTATATGGTTCACAATGGACACAATGATGTATCACGAGCCCCATAGACAAATATTATGGTACAATACCCTAGATTTTGCAGGCATTGAACCACATCAAAAGCACCAAGAACCATATCTAGTATTCCAAACTTCAAAATGAGCACCATATCTCAATTGTAGGTCAAAGATTCCCTATGAAGGGCCAATGTGGTGGTTTGAGACCCCACACATTGACCATGAGATCCATACTAAAATGCTATGGCATAAGATCCTAGTTTTTTCCTTAGAACACAGAATGGTACTCAAGATCCTTTAGTCACAATCTTGACTTCACATGTGTGTGGTGATTTAATTATCTTATCAAGAGCACTTATCAATATACATAATTCAATTAAGTTCTAGGGAACTTATCTTTTTAATGATATCTCTCCCAAAATCATTGTGGGAGAGGAACACATCGCCCAACCTTAGAAAATCTTGCAATCAATAATATCTCAGTGCAGACGCCATCGCTAATTGATGCTATGACATCACAGGGACATGGGTTCAATCTCACACTTGGGGCCATATTAGAGGTAGTCTCCCTTGTGGACTCTCCTCTCGCCTCTCTTTACAATTAACTCCAATATGTGAAGCAAAAAGGTGAGGAAATTTCACATCACAATTAATATGATAATAATTAATATCATCACCAAATACACACACTAAACTCAAGAAAATAATAGATTCACCTAACTCTCATACACAAGTGACACACCAAACTCATGCACATAATATATGCACCAATTCTATTGCAATTTGAATTTCACTAGATTAGTACCAATTCTATTTCAATAATTTCACAAAAAAAGGTTATATTTAGATGATGAAGATAAAAGATTGCAAGCACTAGTTTTCTATGCTTATAACATTTAAGACTACTTACTTATATCGAAGATTTGATTGTTGATATTATAAAAGATTGTTGCGAACAAAGATGGGAAAAGAAAAACTCAAAGCAATGGTTTCTCTACTTATGACTTAGATAATTTCAAAAGCATCACAAGACCAAAATGTAAGGATATGCTACATCCTTGGAGAGTAGTGGAAGTCCTAAAGAATCCATCTTTGACCAAGGTGTTGGCCGGATTTTCTATCCTAAGGCCAACAAGGAGAGATAACCCACTCAGATTGCTTAAAACAACTTCTTGAATGTTGGCAATAGCTACCTCTTGCGGGAACAAAGGCCTCGCTTCCTTTTGAGTTTGCTCTTGACAAGAGAGTCTCATAGTTGTATTAGCTAACTTGTTGAAACTAAAACTACACTAAGATGCAAAACTAATTTATAATAAATTCCAATAGCTGAAACAAAACAATTTAGTAATTTCCAAACTCAAAATAGATCTAACAGCTGCAAAATATGTAGGTTTCTTTCTATGAGATAAAATTGTAAATCTAAGTTTACAACCAAATTCTACCTAATCTATATATTCTGCGCAGGAGAATGATTTAATAGTTTTGATGTGTAAAAGAATAATTTCAGTTTATTGGTTTATTTAAAACAAAGTTTAAACAAACAATTGAACATTTGAATCCCATCAATATCATAAGATTAAACAATAACCTTATACATATTGTTTACACATCAAGTTAAAAGTCATCTAGCATAATCGATTGAACAAAGAATATTGATTTATAAAAGAGCATAAAATATCTTAGTAGACTGCCATTCAAATGTAAAAAAGAAAATCTTACAAATCCCAATTGAGTACAAAGATGATTGCAATTTCAGTAATCTCTGGTCTCAATTATGCCTGACTAAAAATAATATAGAGCTTCCATTGATATCCAGAAACACTAACAGAGGAGTTTACTTGATTCTTCTTCTGAAATAAAAAAATTACAAAAAAATGAATATCCTACAACTCTTTAGCAATAGCCCTTCGGAACTTTAGATCTCTCCTCCCCCAATAGTTGATTGAATGCTCTCTTATAGACAGTAGGGTCAATGACTTGAAATTTCTTGCAATCTGCCCAAAACACCTGGCATTGATAGAATCTTCTCTTTGGTAACTTCATGGAGCGATTTCAGCGAACTAGAGCACTCAAAATTCATTTCTCCATCAGTTCCCTGCATTTTCTTTGATAGCGGTGTAAAAGGGAGTCATTCAAATCTCATGGTAAGTGATATCAAATTTCAGATATATTATATTAATGCCGATCCAATGATCTGGCATCCATCTACTACTACGACGTCATGAATCTCAATCCAGGAGCATAGAAACTCTCTAGCCTAATCTGTTTATGGACACCATATTAAATTTAGAATTATGGATAAACAGAGGAATCTGAAGATCTACGGTGACAAAGACGTTGTAACAATCTTGGGCATACACTGCGATTTCAGTGAAACTGATTTATCCCTTTCTTCCTGCTATCTTCCAGGAATCAAATTCGCCAGATATTCATTGTACCAAACCCTGCAAAATAAGAGTATATTCAATACCGAATAATAATGAAAAACTATTTACAAAATAGATAAGAACTATTATTCAAACTCAGTTTATAGTAAAAATAAAATACAATAAATCTCCCTTTTCTATGACTGAATAATGCTGCAATTCTATGATCTTTCCTTTCACAACGCTGGAATTCACAATTTTACCACACTTTGACTTTGACATGGTAATTTAATCAGTAGATCATCTTTAATATTTAGCTAGTGAACTCTGAAATGTCTCAACGATTTGGTGAACTTTGAAATGTCTCTTGGAAATATTTTATTAATGCTTCAATCAACAAGTTGTTTCGTAGCTTCATCTTTGCAATATGTTGGACATATATTGTTCATGCCCACAATCTCTGTGATCCGGTATCGTCCGTGATAGCTGTCACCATATATTTCAATTATCCCTACTTAAACAGAGTCACTTTATTGCGATATGAATTCACGACCCGATTTCTTTGATGGTCTTATGCTGGTTCTCTTTTAAATGAACTGCGTAGAGCTATCCTCATCTACAGAAATGTACTAAACCAATTTATTGCACTGAAGAGGTGCATTCTACAACCCAGTATGGGAGAGATGTGTAACTCCTTCTGTGTTCATCCTAGAGTTGACATGTGTCCTTTATAAAAAATAATAAAATATTATAAAAAATAACATGTGCCCTTAAATTAAATTTAAATTATTTAAAATTGCATATATATATAACAATATAAATTAGATAAACTAAAACCATAAACATTGGATCACTTCCACAAAATGTTTACACCTTGAGATATTTGATCCCTCTCGATGCTTGGTAGATCCCCTTTTCAATGGATCTATGCTGGTTATAAGTATATTCAAGTGAATGAGTAGGAATTTCAATCCCTCAAAAAAGATTTCAAATTATAATATAAATAAGTAGCATTGCGAACGGTAGATTTAAACTTATCCATGCAAAATATGAAACAACAAAAGATTATTAATATTTAATATTATAAAACTTTTGTTTACAAAAAGAATTTTAATGTAAATGGATAAATCAATATGATTTTAGGAACGTGGAGTTCAACCAAAAAAGGATCCATTTATAAATTTCCCTTTTAAATAAGTATGCATAAGATTAATTAATATAACTTTGTTTTGAAATATTAATAATATAATGATACTTAAAGTCTACTAAAGTTTAAATAAATCATCATTTTAAATTGTTTTCTCATTTTCACTTTAATTCAATAATAGTGTGATCCATTTCTTATTTCCGAAATATAGCAATACAGGACCTAACTGGTTTAGAAATATAGTAATATAGGACCTAACCCTCAATGTGCATGCTAACATAATCTCACCAAGAATAAAGTTATAAAAAGGTTTGAAACAAGTGATCAAAATGCCTTTAAATAATTAAAAGTGAAGTGATGTATGAATTAATAAAATGTTCACATTAATATTATCTTTCGATTTAATATAATTTTAATAACCAAGATTTAATATAATTTTAATAACCAAGTATATAGAAATTTAGATCAAAATAGTAATAGGGTAAAAACTTTGGTCATTAAAATAGTTTTCTTAATTATAGTGAATTTAATTAAAATCATGATTTAAAAAAAGAAATAATTGAATTCAGTTTTAATAAAAAAAATGCAAATTTACAAGAGTCTAAGAGGAATATAATGTTTGAACAAAATTGAAAAGCATCACCTCATCTCCAAACCTTAATATATACTTCTTCAAGATGCGAACTAACATAAACATTTAGCCAATTTATATTGATATGCAAATATGCCCTTCCTAAACATTTAAAGCATTGAAGACCAAAACTTAGTAAGATCGTCGAAGGAGCAAATTAATCCAATGCAAATGAACGGATACATGGAATTGACTTAGATAAGTTCAAATGAGATCAAACAAGTAATATCTAGCCACCAAAAAGTCGAAAAGCTCAAACATGCAATATCACCTATCCGTAAAACAATGAAAACCAAGCCAAAGAACCATCATTACAAAGGTCAAAGAAAGGACCAAAGAAAGTAAACCATGAAATCAACTACTAAATTAAGCAAGATAAAACTAAAAGAAAACCAAAAGATAAGTATTTACAAAAAATTCTAATGGGTCCCTTTTGATTTTACAAAAATCAAAGGGAGTTGTTGGAATGCCAACATATGGCGACATACTTATAGTCACTTATTTCTCTAAAGAATTTCAAAATCTGTTCCAACTATTCTTTCTTCTTTTAAAAAAAAAATCATTTTAAACCAAATCAGATAAAATAAGGAATCATTGTCCTAGTTTGGTAACCAACAGACAATGTCACTCACAATCATTACTGGAAAATGAATCAGCTGGCTCATTACTAAGATCCCTTATCTCTTGATTAGATAACCAAGATCCATTACCAGATTTCTTGGTAATGTCACACCAATAATTCTCATAATCTTGATTGGACCGATTCATTACTCATACCTTCCATTCCCTATTTCATCTAATTTATTAATGGAACAGATAGAAAAATCCTTCAGATAGTTAGTAAGCTTTGAAGGACGACTGATAATTTGAACTAATGAATATTTCCAGAGTACTTAGAAGTTTTAAAAAGATAACTAACTAGTTGTCTTTATAAAGAACATATTCTAGAGGATTAACCCTATTCATACTTACAACTATCATAATAATATAAGATGTCTATTTCAGATTTAAGAAGATGTGATTAGTCTAAGTAGATTGAAAGACTAGAATTTATCACAACTATTCAAAATATATGAACAAACTGAAATTCAACCACAAAGGGTTTATTTATATACAAACACCTCCTTTCTTAGAAAACAAGCAAACTAGTCCAAAGCAAATCATTGCAAACTTGCAAAAACAAAACCAATCAAAGCATAAAATCTAAAATGGATATATGCAAATAAAATAAAATCTCGGCCTTGAATAAATTAACATCTTCTATGGATAAAAATGAGGCACCTATATCACAACTGAAATGAAAAGAGAGAATTAGTTTCTACAAGATGAAAAATGTGTCTTTTTTTTAATTATAATTTGTGACATAAGAAATAAGCAAGATGTTTAATAAGTTAGGCCTTCTTATTAATAAGCAAAAATAAAACAAAAATAAATAAATTTAAACTAAATCTTAATTACATGTGTAGTTATGACTCAAAATATTTTGGAGGAATGAGTATTGATATGCAACAACACTTTTATTTTTTTTTAAGTTCTTGCATTATGATAATAAAAAACATTTTCCGAATTAGTCAAATAATGAAAGATATATGACTTAAAAAGATAATTTTAAACAAATATGATTATAAGCAAGAGAGTAAAAGGTAAAGAAAACATCCTTGAATGTGTCGATAAGTTTCACCTCTTGAAATTGGCATCACTTTCATAACTACATTTATTCAAAACAAAACAAGAAATTGCACAAATGAAGAAAAACAAATCTAAACCTAAGCCTAATTATGTACAAGAGAAATCAATTGTAATGAAAATTAAGTAAAGTGAAATAGCTAATGAAGCCATCTAAGCATTTTTATTCCTGTAAGAAAAACACCACTTTCAATTAGTGATAGAAAATGATATATTAAAAATAGAAAAATAGATGCCCGGTGCTTACCACTAAAATATTTACTTGTATATATAGAAAATAAAGCCTTACCATTGAATGGAAACTTCTTGAGGTAAGAAGCCTCAAGCCCATCTGTAACTCTATCATGAAAAATATGAACATATGAAGTTATAGGTGAGTGATCAATGTCAATAAAATTGCGTGATTGAGAAATTGTACAAGATGAATGAGGATCTTTAGTAATCATTGATTCAAACTGAAGTAAATGATTAGAATCTAATGAGGTATCATCCCATATCGTATTAGGCATGCCTTCATCAAATGAATGGGAATCATGACTAGTTTTAATGAAAAATTCACTTTTAGCTTACTCATTATTCAAACAAGGAAGCCTTTCATTAATTGCGAGAAATGATGAATGAATAAGAGGTGTTTCTAAAGGTATATGAATCTCATCTTTGTATTTACCAAGAGATTCATAAGAATAATGTTTTTTCTCTTCATCCCTAAAACATAATTTATCATCTGGAAACCCATGAAAATTTTGCACATCAGGATGAAATTCTAATAGATGTGAAAGATTATCCTGAAAAACACAATTATTAAATAAATTAGGGTATAATGAAAAATAGGTGGACGAAGAAAGAAAACTAAAAGTATCTATTGATAACGAATTTTCTTTAAAAAAAAAGTTTTCTTCTATTTGAGTATTTGGATTTGATTTCAAATGTTCATTAATTTCTTCTCCTAAAATCAGATCAATACCCTTTACTAAAAAATCTGAACCTGATAGATTATCTTATTCATTGAAAATAGGTAAAGGTGTAAATGAAACACAAGGGCCATGAGAAAAATGAGAATCAAGGATGGAATCCCTCAAAATAATATCTTGGTCTTGTTTAATTAATGTAGGAGAAGTTTTTTCAATATACATTTCAGATTTGGTCTCTTTCTCTTCTAAAATAGTCATAAAATCTTGATGTGAATGACATTTTTATTCGTTTAGTCTTAGAGTTTTATTCTCATTAAGAAAAGATAAAGACAAATTAACATTATCAGAAGGGACAATAACATTCTCTAATACATTGTATTCTTTCTGATTATGTGAGGTGAAAAAAGTTGGACAGTATTGCTGATTTATAACTTCTGAATTTTGATTAGAATCAATTGGAATATCGTTATGTGAAGAAAATTGATTTTTATCTAATTGATCTAATTCATTTGAAAAAGATATAAATTGATGGAACAATTGAAAAATAGAAGTGAAAAGTTTGAAAGGAAATCTGTAACAAAGATTAAAAAATTTGTTTGCATAGTCCTCATATGATTCATCGAATTCTATTTTAAGATTTAATAATTCTACAAACAATTTCTCATAATCAGGATTGTGAAAAGCATAAATAAACTCACCTAAACATTGTTGTAAAGAATGTTGAGATGGCAAAGTTTCAAACCATTTTCAAACTCGGCCTTTGAAATTCAAAGCGAATGATTTGCCAATGATTGCTTCATCGATAACATGATTAGTAAGGCAATTTTGCAAAAAATGAGAAACATGATCAATCGCAGAAGTTTCACTTTCATCATCAGATTTGTTTTTGACAAGTGATAAACTATCTTAGATGGAGTAGAATCATTATTTTTTAAGACATGACTCCTAATAGCTATTTGGGCTGAATCCATGAAAGATAAAAACATTAATAAAATGATTCATAAAATAGTTAGCTTGTCGTCTAACTAGCCCTTAAGCACACATGTAACCACTAAAAGAATAAAATTATAAAACTGAAATACAAGAGCTAGAGGCTAAATGATTATTGAAATAATTAAAAAAAATTAAAACCATTTGTTTTACCTCGGCCCTACTTCTAGCGCCATTTGTTGGCCGGATTTTCTGTCCTAAGGCCAACAAGGAGAGATAACTCACTCAAATTGCTTAAAACAAATCCTAGAATGTTTGCATTAAATACCTCTGGCTGGAACAAAGCTAATCCCAATCGAGTACAAAGATGATCGCAATTTCAGTAATCTCTGGTCTCAATTATGCTTGAGTAAAAATACTACTGAATTTGCATTGATATCCAGAAACCTACAGAAGAGTTTACTTGATTCTTCCTCTGAAATATAAAATTTACAAAAGAAGAATATCCTACGACTCTTTAGCAACATCCCTTCGGAATTGTAGAACTCTCCCCCATTTTGCAGCCGATTGAATGCTCTCTTATAGACAGTACGGTCAATGACTTGAAATTTCTTGCAATGTGCCCAAAACATCTGGCATCCATAAAATCTTCTCTTTGGTAACTTCGTGGAGCGCGATTTCAGTGAATTAGAGCACTAGAAATTCATTTCTCTAACGGTTCCCTGCATTTTCTTTGCTAACGGTGTAAAAGGGAGCCGTTCAAATCTCCTGGTAAGTGCTATCAAATTTCAGATATATTATATTAATGCCTCCAATGATCTGGCATCCAATCTACTACTGCGGGGTCATGAATCTCGATCCAGGAGCATAGAAACTCTCTAGCCTAATATGTTTATGGACAACATATTAAATTTACAAAGGCAGTCGTCGATCCACGGTGACAAAGACGTTGTAACAATCTTGGGCATACACTGCAATTTCAGTGAAACTGATTTATCCTTTTCTTCCTGCTATCTTCCATGAATCAAATTCTCATCTTCCATGAATCAAATTCTCGAGATCTTCATTACCAAACCCTGCAAAATAAGAATATATTCAATACCAAATAATAATGAAAAACCATTTACAAAATAGATAAGAACTATTATTCCACCTCAGTTTATAGTAAAAATAAAATAAAATAAATCTCCCTTTTCCATCTGAATAATGCTGCAATTCCATGATATTTCCTTTCACAACACTGGAATTCACAATTTTACCACTATGACTTTGACATGGTATTTTAATCTGTAGATCATCTTTAATCTTTAGTTGGTGAACTCTAAAATGTCTCAACGATTTGGTGAATATGCAGGCAAATCTACTTGCGCGATTTCATGCAGTTTGGTATAACGACCTCGAATTTTCTGCAACATAATTCTGTGGTGAATATGCATGCAAATCCACTTGCGCGATTTCATGCAGTTTGGTGTAACGACCTCGACTTTTCTGGAGCATAATTCTGTGGAAATTAGTTGATGTAGCAGCGTGGAAAATTGTTCCTGGTATGAGGAACAATCCAGTGGCATTGGGCGTTTTATCCTCTTCAGTTGACATGTGAAAGATGGCGTTTATGTTGAGCTAAAACGTGCTATTCTCTTGGATTTTTTTTATTAATGCGTCAATCAACAAGTTGTTCGGTAGCTTCATCTCTGCAATAGGTTGGATATATATTGTTCATGCTCGTAATCTCTGTGGTTCGGTATCTTCCGTGATAGTTGTCACCATAAATTTCAATTATCTCACCTTAAACAGAGTTACTTTATTGCGATATGAATTCACGACCCAATTTCTTTGATGGTTTGATGCTGGTTCTCTTTTAAATGAACTGCGTAGAGCTATCATCATCTAAGCCAATTTATTATAAGTATATTCAAGTGAATGAGTAGGAATTTCAATAAAAAAATTAAAAAACATTTCAAATTATAATATAAATAAGTGGCACGACCGGCGGTAGATTTAAACTTATCCATGCAAATAAAAAAAAGATTATTAATATTTAATATTGATAAAACTTTTGTTTACAATCTTTTTTTTAATGTAAATGGATAAATCAATATGATTTTAGGAACGTGGAGTTCAACCAAAAAAAGATGCATTTATAAATTTCCCTTTTAAATAAGTATGCATAAGATTAATTAATATAACTTTGTTTTGAAATATTAATAATATAATGATACTCAAAGTCTATTAAAGTTCAAATAAATCATCATTTTAAATTGTTTTCTTATTTTCACTTTTAATTCAATAATAGTGTGATCCACTTCTTATTGGTTTAGAAATAGAGTAATATAGAACCTAACGTTCAATGTGTATACTAACATAATCTTATCAAGAATAAAGTTATAAAAGGTTTGAACCAAGTGATAAAAATACCTTTAAATAATTAGAAGTGATGTATGAATTAATAAAATGTTTAAGTTAATATTATCTTTAGATTTGATATACTTTTAATACCCAAGTATATAGAAATTTAGATCAAAATATTAATACGGTAAAAACTTCGGTCATTAAATTAGTTTTCTTAGTCATAGTGAATTTAATTAAAATCGCGATTTAGAAAAAGAAATAATTAAATTCAGCTTTAATAACAAAACTGCAAATTTACAAGAGTCTAAGAGGAATATAATGTTTGAACAAAATTGAAAAGCATCACCTCATCTCCAAACCTTAATATATACTTCTTCAAGATGCGAACTAACATAAGCATTTAGCCAATTTATATTGATCCGCAAACATGCCCTTCCTAGACATTTAAAGCATTGAAGACCAAAACTTAGTAAGATCGTCGAAAGAGCAAATTAATCCAATACAAATGAACAGAGACATGGAATTGACTCAGATAAGTTCAAATGAGATCAAGCAAGTAATATGTAGCCACCAAGAAGTCGAAAAGCACAAACATGCAATATCACCAATCCTTAAAACCATGAAAACCAAGCCAAAGAACCATCATTACAAAGGTCAAAGAAAGGACCAAAGAAAGTAAACCATGAAATCAACTACTAAATTAAGCAAGATTAAACTAAAAGAAAACCAAAATATAAGTATTTACAAAAATCAAAGGGAGTTGTTGGGGTGCCAACACAAGGCTAGATGCTACTAAAGAAGAGATGAGTTGGCTAGATATTTTCATCCCCAATCAAATAAGCTTCCTCTACTACAAATATAAGAGAGGGTCCCTCCATATGTTTTTTGATGTTGAGAGAGGTTCATACAATAAATTTAAAATGAAGCTTTTGAATCCTCGAGTCTTAATCACATTCAAAAGGTTGCCTATGCATGGCTTGTGTTGTGGCTTAAGGCCCCACACATGGCATGTAAGGATTAGAGACAGATCCCATGGACTTATAACCTACACCAAACTGTGCCCTTATCCCCAAGAAACATATCAAGTTTTTCAAACTTTGAAATCACCTCAATATCAAACTTGGAGGCCAAACATGGCACGTGAGCCCCATATCATGGCATAGTGCCTTTCCTTTTATGCCTAGACCATGGAATGAGCATCAAGAAACAACCTTGGTATGTTAATTCTCAAAATGATGGACATGTTTCACTCATATGCCAAATATTTCCTTTGTATGGCATGTGTGGTTGTTTGGCGTGCTACTCATGACCTTGAACTGGGGGAAACTATATGAACTTAGGCCCCAGAAGTTAATATCAAACCATGGCCTGGTTGCAAAAAATTATTCATGGTGTTATACATCCCAAAATTGCCACCATATCCCACTCATAAGCCAAAAATTCCCTCTATAAAGCCTGTGTGATGGACTCAAGCCCTACGAAAAGTTAGGGGTCATTTATGTCTATTTATGGTAAATGAAGGGTAATTAGGGTTTGATTAGTGATAATTTAGGGGTAATTTGTGGTCAATTATGGGTAATTAAGGGTCATTTAGGGGTAATTAGCGGGTAATTAGTGGTGGTAATTAGGGGTTAATAAGGGGTCAATAATGGGATAATTAGGGGTTAATTAGTGGGAATTAAGGGTCAATTATGGGCTAACTAGGGGAAATTAATGGTACCTATGGATCAGTTATATGTAAGTAGGGGCCATTTAATCCCAAGGGCTTAGATAAACTAGTGGTTGTCCATGGTGTTGGGCATTTAGTTAGGTTAGTGGCAGCATGTGCCCATTTTGAATCCTTATGTGTGAAGCACACTAGTATACATAAATGGGTTTACTAGGAAATATGTCATCTATGAATGTTTGTAAATATCCATTGGGTTTCTCCACAAGGTTTTCCTTGGGAAAAAGTAGGGGTCATTTAGAGGTTATCAAGGGTTAATTACTGGTAACCATGGATTATTTAGGGGTAATCACTAGTTAATAAGGGTGAACTATGGGGTAATTAGGAGTTAATTAGAGGCAATTAGGGGTTAATTATGGGTTAGCTAGGGGTAATTAATGGTACATATGGGTAAATTATGGGTAAGTAGGGGCCATTTAAGCCCAATGGATTAGCTAAACTAGTGGTTTTCAATCATGATGTTGGGAATTTAGTTAGGTTCACGGTGGCATGTGCCCATTTCGAATCCTTGTTTGTGAGGCACATTAGTCTACATCGATGGATTTACTGGGGAATATGCCATATATGAATGTTTGGAAAAATCCATGAGGTTTATCCATGAGGTTTTCCTTGGAGAAAAGTAGGGGTCACTTAGAGGTTATCAAGGGTTAATTACTGGTAAGCATGGATTATTTAGGGGTAATTAGTGGTCAAGTAGGGGTCATTTTGGCGCAATGAGTGATAATTAGGGGTAATTAGTGGTCAATTATGAGGTTAATTAGGGGTCAATTATACAATAATTATTGGTAAATTTTAGTAGTTTTTTAGAGGATGGATATTCAAAACATACGTAAAAAATATATTTAGGGGCGGTCCTTCTAACCCCCCCCCCCCACCCCAAAGTCACGAGAATTGAAGTTTTTGGCAACAGTATTTAAAAAACCACCTCTAAAAGAAAAATTCTCTGATTTATATGGGGGTTTTCAAAAAACTTCCTTGAAACATATATTTAGGAGTAGCCTTTTTAACCCCCCACTAAACATCATGAGAATTTAATAATTGGAGGTGGGTTTTTACAAACCATCACCAAAAGTTCAATTCTCAAGACTTTTAGAGGGATAAATTTTTAAAAACAGCCTTGAAAATGTCTTTAGGGGGGGTCTTTAAAAAACCCCCTCCAAAAGTCATGAAAAATGAACTTTTGGGGATGGTTTTAAAACAACCTCCCCCAAAAGTATAATTCTCATGCATTTTTTATTTGGGGGGGAGGGAGGGGTTTCTAAAAACCACTTTCAAAAACACCTTTATCGGGCATTTCTAAAAGACCCCCCAAAAGTCCAATTCTTAGGACTTTTGAAGAGGGTTTTAAGAATCGCCACTAAAGACCTTTTTTTTTGGGGGGGGGGGGGGGGTTAGCAAAACCGCCCCCAAAAGGGTATTTTATTGTAGTGTGCAGTCCAGGTTACACATCAAATACAAAATTTGTCGCTTAACTAGTTTGGGACTAGACAAGGTACGAATTGATCCCCCCCCACACAATTGGTGAATGTACTTTCCGTGCAATTGTCGAACCAGAAGGGTAATAAACCCAGATGGAATAGAAAAAATGGGAAGAATAATAAGAAGGGTGGTAATAAAAAGGAGAACACTAATTATGAAAAGAATGATGAAAATGCTGGTGAGGACAAGGAGACTAAATGGAAGGTCAAATTGCCATGTAAGATTTGTGGATGAGACCATCTTACAAACTTGTGCCCTAGAATTGACAAGGCCTCTAAGTGGATCACACAGATCCTAACTATGTTAACAGATCCCCTTCCACATAATCAAAACATGACTTCGAGGACTACGACCACCAAAAGTGGTGCTGGTGGAAATCAAAATATGATAAGCATGGAAAGTTGTCATGGTTGTATCAATATGATATTAGTTATTCATATTGCAACCTGTTCATGTGATTATGGTCCATTGCAACCAACCATGGGTAAAGAGCCTCCAACTCTAGATATTCCTTTGCAGAATGACAAGACCGAGACTATACCACACACAGTGAAAGGAGTTATGAAGTGCTCGATGCATAATCCTAATGCTCAAGCCGCCTAACACTATTCTATTGTTGATAATTTGGTCTAGACTCTTTGTTCAATGTCGAATTTAGAGGTGCTTCAGACTTGTCCCTAGCAGAGGAAAGCGTTGTTGGCTTCTTTAGGAGTGGCTAACCCAAATGACCCGAGTATGATCAGGTTTGAGACGACTGATGTACAATGTCACTTTCCTTACCATGTGGCTTTTCAAGTCCATGTGGAGTGTCTAAACAACACCATAAAACACATGGTTATTGATGAAGGTGATTTGACATCAATCATGTCTTTGTATTATTGGAAGGGGTCTCCCCCGTTGTCTCAGTCTACGACTATGTTGACAACATTTCATGGATGCTCATTTAGAACGCATGACATTATTCCTTTAGTTCAGGTCTAGTTGGGAGGGAATACTGTGTCGGTTGAGGTCGATGTGGTTGATGCAACCCTTAACTACAACCTTTTGCTGGGTCAGAACTGGATTTATGCCAGGAAGGCGATCATATCGTCTCTGTTCCATGTTGTATCCTTTACTCATGAAGGCATAATTGTGATGATTGATCAATTATCGTCCACTAATTATAGTGCCTCTGCGGCGTCGAGATCTACGGTACGGGCTATTGAGATTTCTCAACTGACAACTGAGAATGTTGGTATCAGAATGTATCCTTTGTTGATGGGATCCTTAAAATTTTAAGTGCAATTTTATTAATTGATTCCACTTTTGATGGTTATCTATCATTATTGAGTTCAGTCCCATTTCATACTTTGTATTTGAGTGATCCTAGGTCTCTCCCTTATTCAGTTGAAACTGGTGAAGGGAACCCATATGTCGGAACGGATATGTCATTTTCTGCAACAACGTTCATTTTTCAAGATTCATATGAAACTAATGTAGACCCTGGTATTTCCTCTTTGAGGATGGAGGAGGGATATCCCACACTCCCACTCACTTTGGAGGTCCACTCAACTTACTCACATGATTGTCTTGATAATACGTTTCTCCCGGATGAATTGATTTTTGAGGCCATGAGATATCATGAAAGACCTTGGGAGGACATACTTTATAGAACTTCTTCCCAACAAGATCTTGAAAGGACCGAGCATGATGAGTCTTGGCTGGATTTAGGTGAGGAAGTTGATCACCGTGTGCTCCATTCAGACGAGTATAGTCTATATGTTGAAGGGAACATGGGAGATTATTTTCCTACCATAACGATGAATCCTTGAGAGCCTCTTGTCATTGAATTTATAATCATTTGGACAAACTCATTGTGCACTTTCTCAAGATAATATATTATCCACGTCACTTTTGACTTGTGTTTAAGAGATGAAAGAACCTATTGTGATTTATCGTTTCGATGGTAGAAATCTTGGTCGATCGTTTACATGTTGAGACAATACCTCAGTTGCCTCCATCATGCTCAATGATCTATGATTGAGCCTCCATCCTTGAATGGAACTTTGTACATTAGTGTATAATATTTGGTTTTACCTACCAGAATTTTGTGGCTTCATTCTAGTCATTTATCCATCTCTATATAGTTTTTGGAGCTTTATGGACTAATGTTACAATGTCATGATTTTTTTTTTATGGAACAGTTTCTTCAGGTGGTAAGGGATTGTGCCCAGTATAATCATTGTTAGAAAATCATACCACCTAGTACCATAGTTGTAATACCACCTAGGAAAATAGTCTCATTCGTTTTCACTTATGTTGCATAGTCCAAACTTGGTTTATGGTGGATTCCTCAGGTTATTGGGGGTTTTGGACAATTAATTGCACCCAAGACCCAAATTTTGATCAAACAAGAGATTGGACACCCTCATTAATGACCTTTTGGTCCCTTGGGGCGCTCCCACTCTTTAAATCATGGATATGTCTTGACCACATGCTCCCATGCATTGTATTTCAGTGTTTTTGGTTATTTTGGACCATTTATGACTCTGTAGATCCACTCCCACTCACCCATGCACTCCAACATACCTACCTGAACCTTATTTATGACCATTAATTCTTCCCCAATGTTCACATGGACATTCATGACCATTTGACGTGGGTTGGGAGCTTATTGGTCCACCTAGGGGGGTTTGAGGTCCAATCTAAGCCTGCCACATGTATGGCACCAATTAACCTCCAAAGGATACTGATTTTCTCCTATTTTAATATAATCATGTTCCAAACATGTTCACATGTTGGACTGTAATAGAAAACTCAGTTATTGGCACCATCTCTATGTTTTAATTTTTCTCTTTTACACCGTTTTCTTCATGTATTGTCAGATTATTTTGTAGTGAGGATTATATTAGATTCTAGATCTTATTGTGAATCATAATTTCACATGGTATCGGATCTGAGGTCTTCAATTCCCCCAAGCTACGCCAAAGGGGGGGGGTGTTGGAGTATCAGTATAACCGCATGGTATAACCGCCGCACCTCCGGGAATATAAAAATGTGGAATAACCACCACTCCTGATAATAGGGCCTTGTTCTTGGTTTCATATGTTAATCAAAACCTGTAGGTTTTGGTGTAACAACAAACCTTACACTCGTTCCTTCGTTAGGTATATCTTGTTAGTGGCATATATGATAGGATCACATTCCAATTGCATCGTTGCATTACCCTATGACTATGATTCATAAACCCTAGGTAGGAACCCACTTCTTAATGACAAAAAACCTTCTATATTCTTCTAGAAGTGTCATTATGTACTAGTGGTAGATATTTCCTGATCATGGGTACCCTAGTTAGATCCCATCTTTCTATTTAGCGCCCATGCTGAGCTTACTCCTTAGGTCCGGGAGTCCCTTATAGTCCTTCCATGACCTTGAATGGAAACATCATGCTATTTATCCTCTATTGTGTTGGATATCTCCATTAGGGACTCCCATTTTATATCAGGTTGTAAATACATCGCATGCATTCACTTGTATTATTGATATTAATGGCGACTCCTCACTTTAGAGTTATAAGCCAAATTGTCCGAGATGGTCTCAATTCTAGCCAAGCAGATCCTACTTTTATCCTTTGCAACTTGATCACCCTTACTTGAGAGGAAACATTTCCTTGAGTGTCCTTATCTTGCATTTTCTTCCTTGCATTGAGCATAGGTATGTTCCACTGCTTAGGACTAGTTTGCTTTCCCGTGACACTTGTTTCCTCTTTATTACACTATAAGCACATTTTATTCCTTTTCAAGCTTTATAATATGCAAAAGACCAAAATAAAACCTAAAAATTTGGGTGAGAAATGATATTTTCTTATATTGGCAGTTGTTGTGTCGCCTTCGAACAAAGCACCGTTTATGAGTCTATTCATCATGGGTTGGGTTTCTAGTATGAACTTAGGAGTTGTACTAGTTATTTAGATCTTTCTAGTATGAACTTAAGAGTTGTACTCATTATTTAGATATTTCTCCATCAACTGGTTAAGCTTCCAGTTACTTTGGAGCCTATGTTGATGTCTCCTGTGTCACAGAGCTATCCTAGTTTTCAAATTGAGTCTATGCTACCTAAGTGTCTCCATCTACCTCATGCTTTTGTTCGAAGGAATTCTTTATCCCGAGTCGACCATTTTTTGGATGATTTATTGTCTTAATTAATTCACCAAATATTTAATTATCGAACGAGGTTTGTAAACCTAGAGTTGACAGAAAATATATGCTAAGGTAGAAGGGTACCTAAGGTGTCGTGGAAATATTTTAACAAAGAGAAGATCGAAAGATCTTTCAAAATTAAAAACCGAGTCAAACTCCAAAAATTCAATTACTAATGCAATTAGACTGGGACAACACCACTAGATTAGAGTAATATCGATCTATACTACTCTACTCTATAAACAATAAAAAGATATATAAAAACAAGACTATCCTAAGAAAGTAAACTACCCTTTATAGTGAAATCTATTAATTAATTATTCCGCTTCTTAATCTATGAATCAGAAAGGCTAAAAACAAATTCAGAATTCTTACTATATGAACACAAGAGGTTATATTATTTGAGGGAATATTACAACTACTTAATATATCTAAGAAATCCAATAACTAAACTATACATGCAATTGACAAATATACAATAATTAAACTAAATTGTCTAGTTCCATTCTCCTTGAGGATTTTGAGGATATGCATTCATTGTGACCGGAATTGGAGAAGGAGGTGTATCAAAATAGATTTCAAAAGAAATAAAGAAACCGAATGGAATTAAGTCTAATTTAACCTCTACAAATATATGTAAACTAAGGAGTGTCCAATTACAAGTAAAAGTAAACATTGTGATTTATTCCATAAGCAAATGACTCTAATTGAAAAAGATGTTATTAACAACCAATCTATTAATTAAGAAATAAGACTCTTTTAATGGACACATGAAGTTAAAGGTATATTATTGAAACAAATATAATTTAGAAACAAGTAGAAAACTTAATAAAAAACAAGTATAAAACTTAACAAAGAAGCAAGTAGAAAACTTAATAAAGATGTCTTATTTCTAAATCTCATCCTATTCTATGAACATCTTCAGTAACTATAGAGTAAGGAGGACAAATCCTATGCTAGGAACAATGATCAAATTATAAAGAACTAATGTGCTTTTTAGACAATAGAATTAACAAGTTTAATTCTAAATGCAATCTAAATAAAAATGAAGTACACTAAACTAGAGATGCAATTGACAAATTCTAAAACAGTAATGAATGAAGGAGTCAGAGACAAAAAGGGACACAACTCAAAACTAAGATAAAAAGGAATGAAAGATAGGAATAATTATAGGATTTAATGGAGACTTTAGGTGGTTTGGAAAAGGTCCTAATTATATATATATATATATGAATAATGTTTAAGAACATAGTGAAAATTCAAAAACTAAGAAAACTGAACTTTAAACAAGCATAAAACAGAACGAGAAATATTAAAGGTTGAATGAAGGTCTGGATGACAGTATAAATAGATGATATGAATGATAGTCCAGATGGGAAAGAAATGTAAATTACAAAATGTACAACCTGAATGATCTTAACATTAGTTGATTTATGCACATGAGGATGAGATGCAGAAAAGACAGTAATTAAACTTATTTAATAACTAAAATGACAGAAGAATAACTTGTGGTAACCTACATCTAAAAACATAAATTACTTCCTATTGTGTAATGAGATAAACTAAAATAGAACTGAAGTTAGTACAGCTGAACAGGAATTGAGAGAGCTGAATCTAGCTACAAACTGAGCCTAAGATATCGGGACTAATCAAATTCTATTTGATTGCAAATATAAAACTAGAAAATAAGCTGAAAAGAAAACTGGAACGGACTATTGCGCAACCAGCCACTTTCAATCCTAGAAATGTAAACTATATTGACAGCATAGTATAAATTATATTACACATGGCAAACACACGTTACAAGAAACAAGGAAATAAACAACATCAACTTACAGGAGAATCAAACTACATACAAAAACTAGAAATGCAAATTACTTAGCTGCAAAAAGGAAATAACGAAAACACACAAAAATGGGAGACCATTGGTTATTGAGGGGCCCTCTCAACAATAAGGGTTTGCAATTCAATCAATCAACCACTCACAAAAACATAGACATATATGCATAGCTGGAAATAGAACTTATATTAAATTTAGAACAACGTTTACAGAACTTCTTTGCTAATGGCAGCTAACTAACTAGTCTGACTCTCATTTGGAGACGAATTTATATAGTTTTTTTACATGGATGAGTAGGTCGAACCTTTCATTATTCGACCACTCCAAAAATAGTCATCCTTGACTGCTAACAAACAACCATCTAATGATTTGCGACAACGTACTACCATCTTCCTGATCCTTTGCGCATCGGTTCTCCTTGAGTGGGCTATGGGAGTATGGATCTTCATTGAAGTGGGCATGGAGTGTGGTGTCAAATGGAGAGGATAGGATCCGGAGTCTTCTAGAGTAAAGAATCTCATACCAATAAGATGCGTGGACAATAGAATAATGAAACTGTTCTTTTGCTTTAAACATATGAGAATATTCCAACTAACAGTGCGTAGGTTGATTAGAGGATTGTATGACGAGTTGGATGTAACTGTGCGTGTTTGGTGTAGATGCGTGTCCACATGGAGGCTTGTTTGGAAACCATAATATGCAAAAAAATTCTATGTATTAGGCACATTTACAAATATCACATAATTGCAAATAAAATCATAAAATAATGAAAAGAAACCAAGTCTTGCATAAAATTCAAATATGTTCGTACCTGTAGTTGATTGATAAGATGAATGACAAGAAGTATACCAAAAGGTGATAAAAGTGACACCCAAGGAGAAAACTAACAGCCAAAAATAATGATAAAATTGGGATCAACACTCCCCCAAACTAGAGAGATGCCAGGTCCCACTGAGCAAAACAAAAAGGAAGTTAGGAAGAAGCCTGAGCTGTGTCAGCAGCTTCCTTCGACTTAGCAGAGGAAACAGGAGATTTGAACTTCAACCTCCTAGCCCGTGCCTTTATAAATTTGTGCCTCTCCTGACAAGAATCATGCAAAGAGGTTATGGCCTTGTTAAGGTCCTCAACAGCCTTGACTTGTAGACATAGCTCCTAGTTCTCTTGACGAAGATCGACAATTATCTCGACATATCTCTTATTTTGGCTTGCCGACTGTGCTACCTCTTGAGTTAGTTGATCATTTTCTCTGCTGATTCGGAGTAACTGGATCTGTGAGGTATTTAGAATATTGAGGCAGACTCAATTCTCTGGATGGTGTCTCAAGGTCAATAGAGGGGATTTGTTTTTCAGGACCCTTGCCTTGAGCAGATGGAGAAACAGTCTCAAGAGCGAAATCCTTGAGCAATTCGGCCGAGGCACTGACCAATGTAAACATGGGCGAGTTAGAAATAGGTTCATCCACTTCGACCATACTATCTGGACATGATCGGTCTGAAAAGTGGGCTGAACGGTGATATGAACAGACTTCACCTTCTTTCTCCTGGGTCAAACTTGCGGAAAAGGTAGAAATTCAGTGGCTACAAGGTTGACAGAGGTAGGTGAACGTGCAGGCAGAATCGCTTCTGGCATATTTTCGTCAATATGAACCATCTTGTGGTTTTTCTTTTCTATGGAAGGGGTCTAACTAGGTTCACAGTTACGGGTATATTGAGGACACTTCTGAGAGTCAGGGGTTTTGGTAAGGGGTTTCTTGACCAAATGGGGGTTAAATACTTCAAACACAAAGTTATCCCAATTTTGGTTCCTCTCCTTCAATTAATGAATGATTAAAATTTTAGTAGGACAGTAGCGATATAAGCTACTAGAGGGATTAATGGTATTCTTCCTAACTTGGATTGACATTTTCTCTAGGCTCTTCAGAAAATAAAATGGAAAATTTAGGGCCTGATTATTAACAAAATGTTCCAATAATCTAAGGTGACAAGCTTTAAAAATGGTGTACTTACCCTCACAGGTGATCAACCAGATGATCACAGCCAAGGGCTTAAGATATTCGGGCTTAATCCACTCCCTATGGAACCCTTTTTTTCCTGCAATGTGTTGGTACTCGACCCTAAGAGCAAATTTGTGAGTCGTTCTCAGGAGAAAGAGGTGCTTGTACCAATGGGCACCTTTCTTGGGAAGTTTTGTGGCCGACGCAATAGACTCTTTGGCTACTAGAAATGTGAGATAACCAAACCTATCGATATTACCATTGAGTCCTTTCACAAATAACAACGAAGTCTCCTCATCATATCCCTGCAAATGGTGGAGGAATGGATTCCACCCTGCTTAGAAAAATATCTATCGACATTCTTGAAATTCTGAAATCCGGAACAAGTCCTGATAACTCTCAGGCTCGAGATGGTTAGGAATTGTTCAAACAGGGGAAAAAATGCAGGAGGTTGTAGAGGATACAAAGAAATGGTGTCTGAATGGCTCCACGCAGATGAAGGTAGGTAAGGACAAGGGTAAAGATCACGGGCTTAAAATGTAATTTGTTTAAGTGTCTGAATGATCGTGAGATCATGGTTTTGCACGCTTGACCAATCATACTATGGTTTAGTACTTTGAATCATGTGCCCTAATAATTATTTCGTATGGTTATGAAATGATTCAACCATGTCCAAAATAAACTTTGGACAGGTTGAATAAATCATCCATTACAGCATCTATAAAATTGTATCTAAAAACCATAATGACCTTAATTAATAGTATGATAGAATACTAAACGACTTCAACATATGAATTAATGAGAGGGTAAGGGTAATGATGGTCGAAAAAGATCTTGAAATAATTTCATATCAACATGGGGTTAAACGATCCGTTAGATGAGGTTGGGGTGAATCCTAACGAAATCAAAATGTTTTTATAAGCATATGAATAAGACCTAATAATTATGGGTATGGTTTAATAAATTAAACTCTTTGCCCCAAAATTAATACTAAAAACATTAACATCTCGACATATTAACCCAACTATGATATTATGGTTTCATTTAGATCGTCATTTGACACTCCATTCGGACCGCCATTCGACCCTTCCTTTGATCTTCCATCTGGACCCTCTATACAGAATGCGCTTTGCTGGATCTAATTACTGCTAGTTATGCAGTAAATTTTATGGGCTACTAGCACAGAATATGATGATGTAAACTTAACTTTATTGATCCTTAGTTGCATCATCCAACCTTAGTTTCATTATCCTGAAAACACCTATACTTTTGTCAGAGATAATCGAATCTTTTTATAAATAATCCAAAAATTAAAAGCTAACCTTCCCTCAAACCGACAATATGGTGTGTCCTCAAGCCATCAAAGAAAAACTGATTGATTTCCAAATAGTTCTAACATGCTGTGATAATTTTCATACGAAAATAAATAAATACTACTAGTAAACGGAGACAATTCAGATATGTATATTAATAAAAAACAACAGTGCTTAGAGAGACCATGTGAATAATGATAGTAGGACTGATGGGAAAAAAATGCCGTAGGAAAACATGTTATGCTAGACTGATTTTAAAGATCTCTTGTCATCTGAAGAATATAAAGAAAGTTCACCCAAGGGTTTGTGAAATTTCCATAGTTATGGGTCCCATTTCTAGAATAATCATATCCTAGGTATTATTTGAATTATATGATAGGGTCCAAGCCCAACTTATAGCTATTCTCTAATGACAGTATAAATAATTGGCCTAAATATGTATTTTATACACTCATTTTTTTTTTTACATGAGTCATGTGTATAGTAATGCATTAACCAGATCTCCTTTACCTAATATTGCCCCGCTGCCAGCAGGCCTGTTCAGTACCCTAGTGGGTTTATCTTGGTACCATGCAAGCATAACCCTGCTGCCAACGAGCCTGTTTAGTACTCCGGTGTGTTTACTTGCATTTACCAGGCTTCCTTGTTTAAAGATGTTACTTAGCATGGACTCGTTGCCAGCAAGCCTATTCAATACTCCGATGGGTTTGCTTCGTATAAATTTTTTAATATGTGGAAGCCGGTTGGTACTTAGAGCGTGTTAAGCCTGCTAAACACATAATTCAAGTTTTTAGAGTGAACCTTATGAGTAACTTTATGTTTTTTGTTGTATATATATATATATAGACTAAATTATAGATCATCTCAAAAGAGAATAAATTAAAGTTGTTCTTTGACCTCATCCTATCTTCTTCATAAAAGATCAGTAATGTTCCCCATCTCAAAAGAGAATAAATTAAAGTTGTTCTTTGACCTCATCCTATCTTCTTCATAAAAGATCAGTAATGTTCCCCACAAGTAGAAAGTCCACTTACTCTTGGGGTACCTCCAAAAATCCTTAAGAGACAAGTATTGATAATGAGTCTGGGATGACAAGTAGTCCACAAGTGTAAGATAGAGCTTTTGAAAACATAATGATTAGGGTAGGTCTTAAGCAACTGTTTTAATGATAAATCATAAATGTGCATATTTGAATCAAATACCATAAAATCATAAAGAATCCTTGAAAAAGTGGGCAGGGAATGATATAGAGAACACTTTAATTTCATTATAAATTTCAGCTTTAAAGAAAAAGAGTTAGAATGTATTATGAGTTCTTAGAGCACTTCCCTTTTTTGGCAACATTCCCTAGCTGATTATAGAGACATGGTTCTTGTAATCAAACTGCAAAACCACTTGTTAGATGATTCAAATTTATTCTCAACAAAAACATATTTATCGAGAAAAAAATTCATATAAAATTTATTAATATTTAGACAAGGGAAAAGAGTCATCCTGTTTTATTTGACAAAATTCCATAAGCTGATTATAAAACTAAATTCCCTGTGTAATTGCAGTCAGCTTGTTAGAAATAACTTGTATTTATTTAAAGAAATCCTGTTTTATTTGACAAAATTCCATAAGCTGATTATAAAACTAAATTCCCTGTGTAATTGCAGTCAGCTTGTTAGAAATAACTTGTATTTATTTAAAGAAATAAATATATATTTACATATATACATAAATACAACACAAAATACTTTAAGAATCATGAGGAGGAGGAATGACTTCCTCTTCAACTAGCTCCATCTCCTTTTGTTGTACGACATTCTGCACAAAATATTGTCTAGATATTGGTTGATGGTAAAGTCTAATTCTATGTCCATTTATGACAAAGGAAGTTTGCGAATCATCAATTGTCTTAATTTCTACTGACCCATTATCGAAGGCCGTAACTAAATCATATGGACCCATCCAACGGGTAGTTAATTTTCCTTTGAAATTTTTATACCTTGAGTCGAATAGTAATGCCCAATCCCTAGTATTAAACTGCTTTTGCTTAATAAATTTATCATGCCACTTTTTTTGTTGATTTTGTATTAACATTGTCCTTTGGAGTGCATCTTGTCTAATCTCATCTAGTTCATTAATCTGTAAAACTCGATGTTTCTGTGCCTCTTCCAAATCCATACCTAACTGTACAACCATACAAAAAGTATTAACTTGGAATTCAATAGGTAAAAGCACTTGTTTCCCATGCACTAGCTCATAGGGTGTATGTCCAGTAGTGTTTCTCCATGTTATTCTATAGGCCCACAAGGCCTCTCGGAGTCTATCTACCCAGTCCTTATGATGTAGATGAATGGTTTTGGTTAAAATAGCTTCCAATACCTCGTTGGTCGATTCTACCTAGCCATTAGCCCGCAGGTGGGAGAGTGAGGACTTATAATGTTGGATACTATACTTCGTGGTAAGTTATTTCATCAATTTAGAAGTGAATTGAGAACCTTGGTCAGTGACAATTTCCCTAGGCACACCAAACAGAGTAAATATCTCTTCATATATAAATTCTACCACAGATTTTTCTGTGGCTCGAAACAAAGATTTAGCTTCTACCCATTTGGTGGCATAGTCCGTGCAAACTAGGATATACTTCTTTTTGCGGGACATGGGAGAGATTGGCCCTACAAAATCAAGAGCCCATTTCTCAAAAGGTTCAGTCATGATTTGAGGTTGTAAGGGAATCTCATCAGATGACGTAGGTCTACCCATTCTTTAGCAATTGTCACATCCTTTAACATAATTAGCAGTGTACTTAAAAATGCTTGGCCAGTAATATCCAGAGTGCAACACTTTGTATGCTGTTCACTTATCCAAAAAGTGTCCTCCACATGGCCCATCATGGCATGCATGGAGGATTTCTGTCATCTCATCCTCTCGTACGCATCGTCTGATAATAAGATATGGACTAGTACAGAAGAGGTCATTGTCAACCCAAGAGTAGTTAGAACTTTGGACTATAATGCGACGTTTCTCATGTGGGGACAAGTGGTCTGGTAACTTCCCAGTTTCTAAATAATTAGCAATTTCTTCAAACCACGAAGTTTGGGCAGACACGACAAATAGATGTTCATTAGGGAAAGTATCATCAACGGGTTTAGCACCATCATCATGTTGAATGCGAGAGAGGAAATATGCTACCAAATTCTCTCTACCAGGTCGATCAATGACGGTGATGTTAAACTCTTGTAATAGAAGAAGCCACCGGGTGACCCTACCATTGGTAATTGATTTGTTGATTAGAAATATAATGGCGGAGTGGTATGTATGTGGCAGACTGGTCAGTATGCACAAAAACTTCATATCCCGTGATGTAATGAAAAAATTTATTGATAGAGTAGAGCAATGCTAGAAACTATTTTTCAGTAATAGTGTAATTCAATTCAGTAGGAGTCAAATTCTTGCTAACAAAGTAGATGGCATAATATGCTTGGCCTTCCTTTTGACCTAGGACTCCTCCAATGGCCAAGTCATAATCGTAAGTGCATATATAGAAGGGAAGGGACCAATCGGGACCCCTAAGTATTGGTGCCACTGATAACTTAGCCTTTAAGACCTCAAAAGCACTTTGACAGGATTCAGTCCATTAGAATTATACATCTTTCGCAAGCAATTTAAACATTGGTTATACTATTTTAGTAAAATTTTCAATAAAACAACGATAGTATCCTACATGGCCAAGAAATATCCTTACCTCGTTTTGAGTTTTTGGAGAGGGAATACCAACAATTACTTCTGTTTTGGCAAGGTCTAGCTTGATTCCTTGTGAAGAGACATGATGCCACAAGACTATACATTATGTTAAAAACATTTTACATTTTTTGTGGCTAGGGGTTAGGTTTGTCTCTTGACATCAGATTATGACCTTCTCAAGATTATCAAGAGCCACTTGTAAGGTATTAACATAAGCTGTAAAATCATCCATGTACACCTTTACACAGTCATGCATAAAATCAGCAAAAATTCCTAAGACTGCATGCTAAAAAGTGGCAGGTGGGTTACATAGGACAAATGGAAAAACTCTATATTCATATGTCCCCCAAGGGCACATAAAAGTAGTCTTATCCTGATCCTCAGGTGCTATCAAAATCTGATTGTATCCACTATACCCGTCAAGAAAGGAAAAGTATTGTTTTCAAGATAGGGTGTCTAGCACTTGATCGATAAAGGGAAAAGGAAAGTAGTCTTTAAGAGTAGCCTTATTTAGCTCTCGAAAATCAACACAAATACACCATTTCCCTGTGACTTTCTTTGGGACTACCACTAGAGGAGACACCCATTTACTGTCTGAGATTGGGTGGGTGAAACCAACATTGAGGAGTTTCTGTAACTTTTCTTTAACTATGTCCTTCAAAGCAGGATTCATACTCCTCTACGGCTGCCTTACAGGTGGTATGTTTGAATCCATGTAAATATGGTGAATACAAGTGTCAGGGTGTATACCCTTCATATCAGTGTATTCCCATGAAAATGCTCCTGCTTGTTTTTTAAGGAACTTGAGCAACTGCTCTTGTTGGTTTTCACTTAACCCTGCGTTTATATGTAAAAAAAATTCAGGACCAACTTCACATGATATGGTATAGGGTCCTATATGCTATTAAATTTCAAAGACACATGGTGTCTCCACAAGTGTAGAGAGGAACATATTTTCTTGAAACTCATCTCCAAAAATTTGATCGAATTGAGAAAACGACTGAGGAAAATCTATGCAAGTTGTTGGGGAAACAAATTGGTTTAACACATTCTCAGTAGTTTGCTCCTGAAGTGCCTAGGAGTAATCACTAGGAAGGGAAGGGTCCTAAAAGTTATCATCCCCAAAATAACAGTCTAACCACCACAAGCTTTCAGTTACTGGTTGTGCTGGGGGGTATAAAACAAGTCTCTGTGTGGACAACCTATTCGAAATGGTCATTTCCCCATCCCTACATCCTATAAAGGTGTTAGCAGTGGCTAACCATGGTCTTCCCAGAATAATAGGATGTCCTTTGGAAGGATCCTTTGATTCTAAGACCATAAAGTCAATGGGGTATTCCCATGAAGCCACTGATACAATAATATCATCCAACACTCCAATAGGTTTTACTGTGGTACGGTCTGCTAGTTCTAGGATTGAAGGGGTCAGTCGGAGAAATTGTCCCAAGTGTAAAACTTCTAAGACTGTGGTGGTCATCATATTAATAGCAGATCCTAAATCGATAAGTGTATTATCTATGGAAACATTATTTACAATAACAATTACCACTGGGCTCCCCGAATTTGTATATTTTGCAACCCGAGACTGATATGTCATACACTCAGACATCTCTCCTATAACATGAATCATGAGGGGGTCTTTCTATTTCTTACCTGGGCATTTAATGCATAGTTCCTTTATTACCTTGCTATAAATTGGTATATCCTTTTTTTTTACTAGGGGAATCATCAACTAGGGCCAGGCTGGTACTTGCGTGACACGGGGTCCAGGGATCAATTCTCACTACCACTATAACCCTAGGTGCCCCACACCCACTGCAAGACATGGGACACAGGTAAACCTGGGTGGGATTGATCTCGTGACCTTTAATTTACAATAAGTGACTTCATAACAATGAAACCATCAATGAGCCACACCCATGCGGGCTTAAATTGGTATATCCTTAATATCCCGTAATAGAGGAATTTTGACACAGATATTTTTTAGTTCATTTAAAATGTCATACTCGGGACGAATTACAGGTTTTGCTATTGTTAGTTGTTTCAGAAATGGAGGGATTCTTTGTTCCTAAGTTGGTTCTTATTGAGGATGGGTATGTACTGGAATCTTTGGAATATCCACATCCTGGGAAATATCATCATTCATGACCTCATTGGGGTCTTCTTCTTATTCATTCTCCTCACAAATGATGACTGGTGACTTGGGTTTGTCATTCGCCACTCTTCCAGATCATAATTGTATCTTTTGTACAGGTATAGTCGAAATAACATAGGATGGAAGAGTTTGCAACTCAATGCTATTGAGAGCTTGAGTTGACTTATTGTTAGGGTTAGGTATCAGTTGTGCGGGTAATAATGTAGGTCATGGAGGATTTGTATTATGGAAATGACGAGGTTGTTCTGCAATATGGTGAACTAGAGGCACAAACTCAGGAAAAAATTGCTGGGTATTGGCTAGATGCTAAGGATAAGGATGATTAGGTGCAGAGACAGCTGGTGACTGGGGGTAGGATTTTCCCCTCCACCCCTCGGGCCAATACTAATGTTGAGTAAAATGAGGAGGAGGATACTGGGGTGGCCAGTTCCACCAACTTGAAGTGTTTCATTATTGAGGTGGTTGGTAGGGATGATAATAGGGTGGGGCTGTGGTGAAAAATTCTGATATGGTGGTTGGTATCTTGGTTGCCAAGGAGGCCTCCTAGATGTTTCACCAATGTCCCCACTTTTATATATGGCTTGTAACCCAGGAAATGATGGGCAATTTTCTGTCGTATGATCATCCGTATAGATGTGAGATACGAAGATGCTGTTCAAGGGGCATTCCATTTGGGGGTGCTTAGTCCTACATCTTGGTCAGAAAATGCTCATTGTTGCACGTTCTTCCTCTTGCCTCTTCTTGTCTTGTAACACATCTAGTTGGGAACCCATTTCTCCTAGAATATAATTTTTGAAGTTTTATAATAGGTTCCCTAATTCTATCCTTGTGACTCCTTCAGAACTAGAGGTGTTTCCTCTTAGATTCCTAATGTAGGGCTC
Organism: Pseudotsuga menziesii; assembly: GCA_001517045.1. Lineage (NCBI taxonomy): Eukaryota > Viridiplantae > Streptophyta > Pinopsida > Pinales > Pinaceae > Pseudotsuga > Pseudotsuga menziesii. The sequence continues at coordinate 999,611 of LPNX010426855.1, read as the reverse complement.
ACGAATATTTCTCCCAGCTTTCCCCCTACTTGTAGAGTAATTTCTACACAGCTCTCCAATTTGTGCAAAAAGGTTTGTGAGAGATATCACAAAATGCCATGAGATTAAGGTTTTCTACCAGGTCTTCTAAGATCCCTTTAAGAAAGAGTGTTTGTAATGCATCTTCTTGAAGGTCATTATATTTAGATTTTTGTAATGTATAAATAAACCTTTCGAGATAATCTTCTAAGCTCTCGTCTTCAAGTTGCTGTACCTTAAATATGTTGTTTCGAGAGTCTCTAGGTTTTGCAATACTCTTGATATTTCCGCAATAATGTCGTCTTCATATCTTCCCAAGTTCTGACACTATACTCTCCTAATCCCATGAACCACCTTAAAGCAGAATCTTTTAATGTAGCAGGAAAAAGTTTCAGTTTGTGAACATCTTGTAGATAGTTATATCTTCTACAAAGAATGTCAAACACGAACAAAAATGTGTCCGGGTATTCATTACTTTTCCCATAGAAAGTAGGTAAGGAGGAAGGAGGGATATTATTCATATTTACATCCTGTGCAGTGCCTAGAATAGGAAACCTGAAGGTAGCCTCAGTTCGGTTTTCTCCTTCTTCTCCGTCATTTATAACCTCATCATGATATTCATTTTCTCTCTTTCTCTCCATGTAGATTCAATTTTTAAAGAGAGTATACCTAGGAGGTTCCTTTCGAGGTGATAAAGGGGCGTCCCAAAGTTCTTTCTTAGGGGAGATCTTCCTCTGATAAGAGAAGTTGTCAGCTGTGTCTTTATTAGGTTCTATAGGAATGGTAGGTTCTACTTTGGATGTCTCAATTTGTGAGATAACTGTATTAGTTGAGCTACCAAAGAGAGCTTGTACATGAGCAGGATCAATGAAATTGACAAAGTTTGGATCCCATACTAGTGAGAAGGTTGTATTGTTAGGTTTTTGCACTAGTGGAGGGTTGAGGGCTTCCAAATGTTGGCCCTCTAAAACTTCCTCAGGAATGGGATCCTTAGAAATCCCTGCCAGGATTTCTTTACCTTCTATGGATTCTCCTATAAAATATTTAGGTTTCCAAGTAGAACTCCTTCCTACGTGTGTTCTTCGATACCTTTCCACTGACTTAGTGGTTGGGGTGTTACAACCCCAGTAAAGGTTAGTAGGAATTTTAACAAAGTTTTGAGAACTGGTTTTAATGTATATACCTTTCGAATCTCTAGGTCTGTTCATGAAAATATAAACTAAATGAAAACCTACAATACTAATATTATTCCTGGATTTGGGGGTGCTTGTTATAATAGATGCGCAGGTTCTTACCTCTCATCTTACCATTCCCCCACCACCAACCTATTGCTAAACTTCATGAGGGAATTCTACTTATTCTACCTTACAGATTAACTCCCCGCCAACAATGCCAAAATGTTGGGTGATTTATCGTCTTGATTAATTCACCAAATATTTAATTATCGACCGAGTTTTGTAAACTTAGAGTTGTCACAAAATATATGCTAAGGTATAAGGGTACCTAAGGTGTCGTGGAAATATTTTAACAAAGAGAAGATCGAAATATCTTTAAAAATGAAAAACCGAGTCAAACTCCAGGAATTCAACTACTAAGGTAATTGGACTAGGACACAACCACTATATTAGAGCAGTATTGATCTATACTACTCTACTCGATAAACAATAAAAAGATATACAAAAATGAAACTATCCCAAGAAAGTAAACTACCTTTTATAGTGAAATTTATTAATTAATTATTCCGCTTCTTAATCTATGAATTAGAAAGGATAGAAACAAATTCAGAATTCTTACTATATGAACACAAGAGGTTATATTATTTGAGGAAATATTACAACTACTTAATATATCTAAGAAATCCAATAGCTAAACTATACATGAAATTGACAAATATACAATAATTAAACTAAATTTTCTAGTTCCATTCTCCTTGAGGATTATGAGGATATGCATTCATTGTGACCGGAACTGAAGAAGGAGGTGTATCAAAATTTCTTTCAAAAGAAATAAAGAAACTGAATGGAATTAAGTCTAATTTAACCTCTACAAATAGATTTAAACTAAGGAGTGTACAATTACAAGTAATAGTAAACATTGTGATTTATTCCATAAGCAAATGACTCTAATTGAAAAAGATGTTACTAACAACCAATCTATTAATTAAGAAACGAGACTCTTTTAATGGACACTTGAAGTTAAAGGTATATTATTGAAACAAATATAATTTATAAAAATGTAGAAAAATTAATAAAAACCAAGTATAAAACTTAACAAACTAGCAAGTAGAAAATTTAATAAAGATGTCTTATTTCTGAATCTAATCATATTCTATGAACATCTTCAGTAACTATAGAGTAAGGAGGACAAATCCTATGCTAGGAATGATGATCAAACTATAGAGAACTAATGTTCTTTTTAGAAAATAGAATTAACAAGCTTAATTCTAAATGCAATCTAAATAAGAATGAAGTACACTAAACTAGAGATGCAATTGACAAATTCTAAAATAGTAATGAATGAAAGAGTCAGAGACAAAAAGTGACACAACTCAAAACTAAGATAAAAGGGAATGAAATATAGGAATAATTATAGGACTTAATGGAGACTTTAGGTGGCTTGGAATAGGGTCCTAATTATATATATGACTACTGTTTAAGAACATAGTGACAATTCAAAACATAAGAAAACCAAACTTTAAACAAGCATAAAACATAATGGGAAATATTAAAGGTTGAATGAAGGTCTGGATGACAGTATAAACAGATGGTTTGAATGACAGTTCGGATGAGAAAAATAGTGTAAATTACAAAATGAACAACCTAAATGATCTTAACATCAACTGATTTATGCACATGAGGATGAGATGCAGAGAATACAGTAATTAAACTTATTTAATAACTAAAATGACAGAGGAATAACTTGTGCTAACCTACAACTAAAAAGAGAAATTACTTCCTATTGTGTAATGAGACAAACTAAAATATAACTGAAGTTAACCTACAGCTGAACAATAATTGACCGAGCTGAATCTAGCTACAAACTGAGCCTAAGATATTATACTAATCGAATTCTATCTGATTGCAAATATAAAACTAGAAAATAAGCTGAAAAGAAAAATGGAAATGACTATTGCGTGATCGGCCACTTTCAATCTTGGAAATGTAAACTATATTGACAACACAATATAAATTATATTACTCACGGCAAACACATGTTACAAGAAACACGAAAATAAACAACATCAATGTACAGGAGAATCAAACTACATACAAAAACTGGAAATGCAAATTACTTAGCTGCAAAAAGGAAATAACGAAAACACATAGAAATGGGAGACCGCTGGTTATTGAGGGGACCTCTCAGCAATCAAGGGTTGTGCTTCAATCAATCAACCACTCACAAAAACATAGACATATATGCACAGCTCGAAATAGAACTTATATTAAATTTTGAACATCATTTACAAAACTTCTTTGCTAATAGAGGTTAACTAACTAGTCCGACTCTCGTTTGGAGACGAATTTATATAGTTTTTTTACATGGATGAGTAGGTCGACCCTTTTAGTGGTTGACCGCTCCAAAAATATTCAACCTTAAATGGTAACAAACAACCATGCAATGATTTGCAACAATGCACAACCATCTTCCTGATCCTTTGGGTGTCGGTTCTCCTTGCGCGGGCTGCGAGCCTATGGATATTCGTTGAAGTGGGCATGGAGTGTGGTGTCAAATGGAGAGGATAGGATCCCTAGTCTTCTAGAGAAAAGTCTCTCGTACCAACAAGATGCATGCACAATAGAATATGAAATTGTTCTTGTGTTTTAAACACCAGAGAATATTCCAACTAACAGTGCGTAGGTTAATCGGAGGACTATATGACGAGTTGGATGTAACTACATGTGTTTAGCGTAGATGCATATCCACATGGAGGCTTGTTTGGAAACCATAATATGCAAAACAAGTCTATGTATCATGCATGTTTACAAATGTCACATAATTGCAAATAAAATCATAAAAGAACGAAAAGCAACCAAGTCTTGCATAAAACTCAAATATGTTCGTACCTGGAGTTGATTGATAAGTTGAATGACAAGAAGTATACCAAAAGGTGACAAAAGTGATTCCAAAGGAGCAAATTAACAACAAAAAATAATGACAAAATCGAGATTAACACCATTCCTTAGTTATCTTGACTCTGCATGTCGGCCATTCTTGATATATCAGAGAGTTATGGTCCACCTGGCACCCTAGGCCTACTTTCATCATTGGTAGGTGACCTTGAACTTAGTAGATGAAATCTCATCATTGGTCGCTGATTGAATGGATTCCCTTGTGCTCAATGACAATAAATCTATTTACACATTGGGATTTGTGTCATGTCTTGGATTCCATTAGAACCTATTGGTGGTTTCCTTGCCTCTCTCAGTATTTTTCGTCATTGGCTACTATTGAGAGGGTCTCTATGCGTGAGAGACACACATGGGTACTAGTTCATGTACATCTTGTTTTTCCAAGTTCTTCCAAATTATCCAGCCTCATTGTGTACCTCATGTTGGTTTATTAGGGACTCATTAATTCCCTCCTACCGGTGGATTCCATTCCATTGAATTCAGATCATTTATTTTGGAATTAAGATCTAGAGTCAATTGAGTGCCTTGAGACTTGCAATCATTAGTGGCAGGTTCTCTTTCCATCGATATATTTGGGAATACATCAATGTCCCATGATAAATGGATTCTGCAAGTGTTTGACCTCAAAAAATCTATTTGCACTCGTTGAATTCATTTGGTACCTTGACAACCATTTTCATCATTGGTGGGATGTCTCACGCCTGTTAACGGTATACATCGATGACTGGTAATCAGACGATGTTTCATCATGTTCGACCTCAACACCTCTATTCATGTGATGGGAGATTTACCATCGACGGTTTGTGTAGAAGACCTTAGAGTATGGTGGCATTATGTATATGCTACTACCTTGATCGTGACAATGCTTATAGGATTTTAGTTCTCATACCATAGCAATGTACCTTATTATGTACCACATGTCTTCATTTAGTATGGAGACCAGAGTCCACTATGTATTGTACATGGATGTGGCCACTTATGACATATGTATATTATTCCTATTCATGGCCATTGTACTTATATGTATATGGAACTATTATATGTACTCCATATCTATAGTCATGTATACATAGTTATCATTTTATTATGTTGACGAGTGGTTAGTTCTTCCACCTGGATCTTCACTACTCCACTCCTGGGATTGTTAATGTATTTCGACCATCGTGTACCCCTCTCACCTCACACATTAGGGGGAATCTATTATAGTGTGATTTTTCACACCTCATGGATCGTGCCTTGATGGCATTCCCTTGTCCCTATGCAGACTCGCTATACCTCGCCTTACTCACTATAGCCTTGATGCTTTTCTTTAACCCTTAAAATAAAATTTTGAATATACACACAGGTCATCAGTTATGTAGCTTGTGTATAAATAGATTACATATTATAGCCCATGTACATAGGGTTTTGTGTTAAAAAACAAAAAATATTTGGAGTTTTCTTAATCATGTAATGAATACCGTGATCATTTTCCTTCCATATTCTTGGAAATGCTCTGATTCAACCCGCCATTTCCCATTTGAGGGATATATACTGAGCCATTGTGAAGCATTGGAGGAGAAAACAAGCAGAGTAAGGAAATTATAGCAAAATTTTTCCCCATTACCATATAATTGAGTTTTCATCCCTTTGTCCTTGTTGATAGAACCATTTGTGTTCATCTCCCAAGCTCTCCATTATCTTTGTGATCTTTCCTTGCTAGGGGGGATTGAAGTAGGGGAGGCCCAGGTGGAGGGACTCAATTTCTTGGTTTTGATGAGGTGTCAACATAGATTGCCATATTGTATCTCCATTTTTACATTAATAGAAATATCCATTTCTCGTCCAAATTTCATGTGCAATTGTTTATATTTTTATCCATAGTTATAGTTTCTTTATACATGTTTAAATGGATTATGGTAGTTTGAATTCTAACATTTAATATATTTTATGCTTGGATATATATTTGTTGTTGAGTAAAAATTGTAGGGACAAGATTTTGATTGTGAGTGTTGATGTATTTGTAACTTTGGAATGTATTCACTTGTATATCTTATGTATTGTACCCCGATGTTTATTCCGGGAAGTATTTGTAATGTATTTGAGTCATTTCATGCCCCAATGTTCCTATCGGGAGATTCAATAATGTAAACAAGTCATGTAAAGTCATTGTGGGTAATCCTCCTATTGATCAAGGGTTAAAGTCCCCACGGTTGTGGGGCCCTAGGGTTATTAGACTCTCCTAGAGAAGTCGGCCCTAGTGAGTTATTGTCAAGTCACGAATTAGTATAAATAGAGAGTGAGCCTTTGTATTTATCATACATTCACTCACACTCAGTTGTAGCACAAACTAAGAGAGAAGAAGTTGCTAGGACAAGAGAGAGAGAGACTACTGCTGTCGGGATATCATCTTACTATTTTTGGGGTTTTGCTTTTGGTGCTGATTCTATCTCTGAGGAGGTTATGGGGTTTTCTCCTTTATGGTTTCCCCGAGGAATTTTTTTTTGTTCATTGTCTCTTATGTTTCATTGATGTGCTTGTTATTCTCTCAGTTAAAGATCCTAAGATAATGCTAGCTTGAATGATAAAAATCTAACATGGTATCAGAGCTAACCCGAGAAGAAGACATTCTGCAGTTGCGGAAACTAGGGATTCCTACTTTTTGGATCTCTCTCCATGTATTTTCAACAAAATAAGTTTGGGACGAATCTCCTTTCTAGGGCACATCTTTCTGTCAAAGCATAATATGATTCTGAGCATTTTTAGTTTTTGATTCGACACTGCTGCTGGAAATTAGGGATTTCCACAGAAGTGAAATTTTTGAGTGAGCCCAAGCCTAGATTGATCTCCTCCTCAAAATCAAACTTTAGAGATGAAGATCAAAGTTTTTGGTTGGGAAGAACTCCGGGAAATTCAAACCCTAATCTGCTCCTAAACTAGCTCTGCAGAAATTCAGCTCCAGATCCAGTTCTGACATCTTGACCTGGTAAGATCTAAATCTTTTGCATTTCCATTTGAGGTTCTTTGTTAAGATGTCTCGTCATACCAAGCTTGATGAAAATCTTGAGGGAGATGATAACTTTCGAGTCTAGAAGTGTAGGATCTCCCTGGTCCTAGAAGAAAATGAGTTAGACTCTTACATCAATGATGAGGTTCCAGTTCCAGAGGGAGATGAGGCTAAGGCATTACACAAGAAGAAATTGGTCATGGATAAGACGATTATTGATGATTCAATCAAGGATGACCTCATATCACATGTGTCCTCCCTAAAGGCACCTAAATCTATGTTTGATGCCCTGACCAAAATGTTTGAAGGAAAGAACATAAACCAGAAGATGACTCTGAGAAACCTATTGAAGAATGTAAAGATCTAGAATGCAGAAACCATCTAGTCTTCCTTTACAAGGGTCTCTTACATCAAGGAACATCTTGAAGCGGTGGATGAAGAAGTAGAGAATTCAGAAATTGTGATGACCACCTTGAATGGTCTCCCTAGGATATGGGACTCTTTCATTCAAGGGATCTGTGCTAGAAAGAAGCTAGTCACATTCAACAGACTATGGGAAGAATGCTCACAAGAAGAAGCTCGAATAGCAGCTCAAGAAGAAAATATGGGAAGTGAAGATCAAGCTCTCATAGTACAATCCAAGAAGAGCAAAACAAATCACCACCAAGGTAAGCATATTCATCCTAGAAGATCCAACAAGAATCTACCTAAATTCAGATGCTTTACATGTGATGAAAAAGGACACTATGCTAGAGATTGTCCTAAGAACAAAAATGGCTCTCGCAAGAAGAAAGGAAACAAGAGAAGACATCATGCTCATGCTGTAGAAGATGATGAACCTTTCACAAAGAGAATCAAGCAAGAAAGTGATGATTCTTCAAGTGATGAAGAATATGTTTTGATTTTCGCTCTCACGGGAAACATCACACATGGAAGAAATGATTGGCTTATAGACAGTGGGGCTTCCAAACATATGACAGGATTCAAAGAATCCTTTATGAAACTATCAGAACATGAATCACCCCACAAGGTGAAACTTGGAGATGACTACCAGTATCCAATAAAAGGTAGTGGGGAATCCTCCTATAAGCTAGAATCTGGAAAGTCTATGAAGATGAAGGATGTCTTGTTTGTACCAAGAATAAAGAAGAACCTCCTCTCCATATCTACATTAGATGCAAAAGGCACGAGGGTTTCATTTGTAGATGGCCAAGTTCTCATGTGGCCAAAGGGAAAGACTATTGATGATGTAGTAGTGATTGGGGAACAAGAAGGAGGTCTATACAAATTAAAGGGCCATCCAGAACAAGCCTTTGTCCATGAATCAATAGAGCCAAATGAACTTTGGCATAGAAGGCTTGCACATGTGCACTACAGAGCACTACCACTTGCGAGCAAAGCTGTTGAAGGACTTCTAGAAATTCAGACAAAACATGATGGTGTCTGCAAAGGATGTGCGGAAGGAAAGAATACAAAGAAGACATTTCCAAGTAGCGAGAGCAAGGTAAAATGAATCTTGGAAATCATCCACTCCGATGTATGCGGTCCGATGTCATCCAATTCATTATGCAGGTATGTATACTATGTTTCTTTTATTGATCATTTTTCTAGGAAGACATGGATATACTTCTTAAAGAACAAAGATGAAGTATTCAACAAGTTCAAGGAATTCAAAGCCTTGATCGGGAACCACACATAAAAGAATATCAAGACCTTTCAATCAGATAATGGCGGGGAATTCACATCAAATGAATTCAAAGAATTATGCAAAGATTTAGGGATTAAGAGGGAGTTAACCACTCCATATAATCCACAACAGAATGGGGTTGCAAAAAGGTAGAATAGAATGATCATGGAAGTTGCAAGGGCCATGCTTCATGATCAAGATCTTCCCATGCATCTATGGGCAGAAGCTGCCAGAATAGCGGTGTATGTACAAAACCGTACTCCACACAGAGTACTAGAGAACAAGACACCCAAAGAAGTCTTTTCTGGCAAGAAACCAGAAGTCAGCCATCTTAGAATATTAAGCTGTCCAGTGTACATACACATTCCAAAAAAAAGGGGAAAAAGTTAGATCCTTCAGGAAGGAAGGGTATATTTGTGGGATAATCTGAAAGCTCGAAGGCTTATAGAATATACTTCCCAGGATCCAAGAAGAATGAAATCAACAAGGACGTAACATTTTATGAAGACTCAGCTTACAACAAATCCAAAAAGAGAACTGCTGAGGAACCTGAAGAAACAAAAGTACCTAGAATTCATGACACAACCATGAACGGAGAAATTCAAGAAGAAGATCGAGAAATAGAAGAACCTCAAGAACCTGTAGATATACCTCAGGAGAAGAATCCTCACAAGAGGAAACCTGCTTGGGTATGAGAAGCTACCCAAGGTGTAGAAAGATATGGGGTTCTAGAAGAAAATCATAGAGAAAGGAAAAGAACCAGGTCCTGCTCCAGTTATGTAGCCTTATTATGTGACTTCATCGATAAAGAACCTTCCAACTATGAAGAAGCGGCAAAAAGGAAATAATGGAAGGATGCTATGATTGAAGAGTATCGATTGTTCATGAAGAATGATGTCTGGGATATTGTCCCATGAACAGAAGGGAAGTTTGTTGTAACTTCCAAATGGATCTACAAGATCAAGCATGCTGCAGATGGCAGCATAGAGAAATATAAAGCAATATTTGTGGCTCGTGGCTTCTCCCAGAAAGAAGGAATAGATTATGAAGAAAATTTTTCACCTGTAGCCAGATACACTTCCATCAGATCAGTACTTGCTCTGGCTGCAGTGATGAAATGGAAGATACACCAGATGGATGTCAAGACCGCTTTCTTGAATGGTGTAGTGGAAGAGGAAGTGTATGTGGAGTAGCCACTCGATTTTGAGACACATGATAGGGAGAATCATGTGTGTAAATTGAAGAAATCCCTGTACGGTTTGAAACAGGCACCCAGGACATGGTACGACATAATTGATAGCTTTCTATCCAGTTTGGGTTTTACCAAAAGTAAAGCAGATTCCAACCTTTACTACAAGGTTGAATATGGTAACCCAGTGATACTCCTACTGTATGTAGATGATATGTTTGTAACAGGTATGGATGGGTTGATTGCTGATATGAAGAGGAAGCTTGCTACCGAGTTTGAAATGAAATACTTGGGTATGATGCACTATTTTCTAGGCATGGAGGTGTGACAGAATGCGGATGGAATCTCCCTCAGACAAGGGAAGTATGCAGTAGATATCCTGAATAAATTCAGGATGATGGACTGCAAGGCCATGACCACACCTATGGCATCGAACCTGAAGCTATTGAATGATGCTTCATCCGAGTCAGTTGATGCCATGATTTATCATCAGATGATTGGGTCCTTGATGTACCTGACGAATACAAGACCAGATATTTTCTTTGCTGTGAACACCTTGAGCCAGTTCCTGACAGATCCGAGACATGTTCACTTGATTGCTGCAAAGCATATTATGAGGTACCTAAAGGGTACACTTGATTATGGGCTCAAGTATAAGGCTGATCAAAAGATTAACCTGGAAGGTTATGTTGATTAAGATTGGGAAGGCAGTGCCATTGATAGAAAGATCACTTCAGGGTGTTGCTTCAGTATGGTATCAGGTGTGATCTCTTGGTTTAGCAGGAAACAGTCTTGCGTGGCACTGAGTATAGCTGAAGCAGAGTATGTCACAAGTTATTCAGCTAGTTGTGAGGTAGTATGGATGAGGAAGCTACTGTCTGATTGATTTGATCTCCATTTGGATGCTACTTGTATATATTGTGACAACCAGAGTTGTGTGAAGTTATCTAAGAACCCAGTGTTCCATGACAAGTCGAAGCATATTGAAATAAAATATCACTATATCAGGGATATGGTGCAGAGAGGAGCAATGAATCTCCAGTATGTTGCGACGGATGAATAGATAGCTGATGTGTTGACTAAGCCATTGGACAAAGTGAAGTTTGAGTACTTCAGGGAGAAGCTTGGTGTTCTCCAGATCGAGGTTCCCTCCAAGGGGAAGTGATGAGTCTGTGAGCCATTCTGACATGGTGAGAGGATTGGTTCCTTCCATGGTCATATGTAAGTGCTGAGACCTTCTGAGGTGACTGTGGGATGTGTTCCCACATGATTAGATATAAGTGCTAAAGGCCATTCTTTGGGAGAATGGAGGCACCTGTTCAGTTACCAGGAATTTCAGTCTGGGACTGAAGCTCAACTTAAGTGCTGAGAGGCCATTCTCTAGGAGAATGGAGGCACCTGGTTAGTTACCAAGAATTTTAGTCTAGGACTGAAGCTCAGCTTAAGTGCTGAGAGGCCATTCTCTAGGAGAATGGAGGCACCTGGTTAGTTACCAGGAATTTTAGTCTGTGATTGAGAGCCATTTTGATGTGACTATGGGATGTGTTCATTCCAAATGATCATATATAAGTGCAGAGCCCTTCTAACATGGTTGATGTGTTCATCCCATGGTCAGATATAAGTGTTTAGCCCTTCTTACATGGTTGATGTGTTCATCCCATGGTAAGATATAAGTTCCGAACCCTTGTTACATGGTTGATGTGTTCATCCCATGGTAAGATATAAGTGCTGGGCCTTTTTGACATGGTTGATGTGTTCATCCCATGGTCAGATGTGAGTGCTGGGCCTTTCTAACATGGTTGATGTGTTCATCCCATGGTCATATGTGAGTGCTGGGGGTGCCTTTCTGACATGGTTGATGTGTTCATCCCATGGTCAGATGTAAGTGCTGGGCGGGTCTTTCTAATTGGGTCAGATATAAGTGCTGAAGAAGATGAAGACCTACTTGGAGTCTAGGCCTATAACCAACATGAGAAATGGATGGCTCTGTAGAACTTCCTATGATGAGAAGAATTGAGAGATAGAACCTGTGATGATGACCAGTGATAATCCAACAGTGATGATCCAGTGATGATCCAGATCCAGTGATGATATAGATCCATTAATGATCCATATCGAGTGATGATCCAGATCGAGTGATGAATATGACTTGAAGATGAAGATAATCCAGATGATACAGAGAAGAAGACTTGTGCTAATAAATTGTGTCGAGAGAATACCTTCCTAGTTAAGAGGGAGTGTTGATGTATTTGTAACTTCAGAATGTATTCACTTGTATATCTTATGTATTGTACCCCAATGTTTATTCCGGGAAGTATCTGTAATGTATTTGAGTCATGTCATGCCCCGATGTTCCTATCGGAAGATTCAATAATGTAAACAAGTCATGTAAATTCATTATGGGTAACCCTCCTATTGATCAAGGGTTAAAGTAGTTGCAGTTGTGGGGCCCTGGGGTTATTAAACTCTCCTAGAGAAGTCGGCCCTAGTGAGTTATTGTCAAGTAGGGAATTAGTATAAATAGAGAGTGAGCCTCTCTATTTATCATACATTCACTCACACTCAGTTGTAGCGCATAACTGAGAGAGAAGAAGTTGCTGGGACAAGAGAGAGAGAGACTACTGCTGTCGGGAGATCATCTTACTGTTTTTGGGGTTTTGCTTTTGGTGCTGATTCTATCTCTGAGGAAGCTATAGGGTCTTCTCCTTTATGTTTTCCCCAAGGAAAAACTTTGTGTTCATTGTCTCTTATGTTTGATTGCTATGCTTGTTATTCTCTCAATTAAATATCCTAAGATAATGCTAGGTTGAATGATAAAAATCTAACAGTGAGCTCAATGGTGGTGTTCTTCAAACATCCGATTGAGGTATGATTTCTATCCCTTAGCTGTTAGCTTCTTTAATTTATCTAACATATTTGAGAATGGATTGTATTTCTGCCGTCATCCTATCTGTTGTGGTCCACCCCAAACCATAGGAATATTTTCTCCATAACATAAAGAAGGTACATACATAACATTTTTTAATCCTATAAGTTCTAATTTTATTGTACCCTTCCCTTTTGCTTGGATATGATTATCATCTCCCATGTGAATACTTGGAGCATCAATGATATTTAATGAAGAAAATGACTCTTTAGAGGCAACGATGTGGTTGGAGGGTCTTGAATCAATAAGGAAGGCTTGAGATTTTGGAAATCCAGGATTCAGTGCATGGCATCTCTCATGATTAATGGTCTTTATTTTAGGATCAGTATTCCTTGTGCCTTCTTGGAGGGAAATATGGTGATGTTCAAGAATTATGGCCATTTGATCTATATTTTTCTTCACACAATCTTTCTTTGAACAGTTTGCTTTCTTGCAATATGAGCACTTGGTCTTTTCAAACCTCTTATGCTTGTCCTTCTTGGCACCTAAGGCTCCATCTGATGGATCAATATCCTCCTTTGGTTTGAATTCAATATTTCTCTTGTCCTTCCCTTTTCCTTGCACATTATTGGTCTTCCCAACCAAAAGAGCTAGATATTTGGAGGATTTTAGGGATCCCATATGAATCAACTTATCTTTTTCTTAGACGAGGGATTCGATGAATGCATCAAGTGAGGGGATTCGCTAGTTTGGGGTTGTTAGTATCCCAAAGTGGTAGGTGGACACAAATGATAAAAATTTAGGGCCAATATTGCTCAGAATGGAGAGCACTAGTTGCTCATCCTTCTTGTTAATTCAACATTGTTTGTACTGCATAACCAAGGACTTGAATTTGGAGAAGAACTGTTTGATGGTTTTGAAACTATCGGATTGAAGAGAAATCAACTCCTTCTCCAAAATGTTGCCTCTTATCTCATCCTGCTTTCCAAATAGTGATTCGAGCTTCAGCAATACTTCCCTTAGTGTTTTTAATCCATCAAGGTGGAAGAGATACTCCTTGGAGATATGAATACACATGAAACCAAAGGCTTCATCAAGTTTTTTTAGGTATTTCAATTTCTCTAAAGGTCGTTGGGGTTCGACCTCCTTTCCCATAGTGACCCTATACAGACTCTTATTGCACAACACAATGTGCATATATCCCATCGAATCCATGTAATTTAAAGGTGTGAGGAACCTTAGTGTCAAGGTAGTTGAATTCTCCATTTTGCAGCTTCAGGAGCAACACAATTCTGCTGAATATTTCAATTAACTTGCCTGCAACTCTCAATTCGAAGGTAAACCAACTCTGTAGAGATTTGATACCATGTAAAATTATCAATTCCACAATATCTGAAGGCTAGATTGAACCTCATAGTGAAAGAAGAATGAAAGAGGAAGAATTTCAATGTTTAGAATTGTTAAACATGCATAGTGAAATTCATTAGACAAGAGGCATAAATTGACAACATAAACTGAACTCCATAATCATTAATTTGTATGTAATAAATCCATGATAAAAAATAGGGAATTCAAATCCTCTACGAGTGATTTGAATCCATGAATCTAGACTGACTCTAGACATGAATAATTGTGGAATAATCACCATTGAAGACTCACTAGTGCAACTCTAGACAACTAAAACACCTCACAATTAGTTAACTGACCAAGGTATGTGAGCGAAGGAACCCATCTCCTTAAATCATTCAAAAGAGGTGTTAGGTGCTAGGAAATGGCTGTCCAAAGAAACCATGGAAAGATTCTAATAGACCTCCATAATGATGTGGCCACGCAATGTGAATCTGACTAGGATTTCCCACCAAATCAAAATTGTCTTCATCCTTTTTCTTTCATCTCCTCACACCAATTCCAGGGAAGATGAATAGGCTACAATCAATGAGGGATCTAATTGGGATTCGATCCATAATTGTATGGCTATGCGTCAAGAATACCCCATTGAACCATTGGAGGATTGGATTCAAAATCCTAGAGGAGTTAAGAAGTAGGCTATGATCTACAAGTAGTTGGTGGCCATCCATAGGGTGCTCATAACACTCACCTGGAAGCTATTGAGTGAGGAATGAACTACTATGGTATAATTTATTTATAATCTTGTGTTGGATAAGGATCAAAAGAGGATGAATGAGATAATGACAAGAAACATGGTCATTATGGCAGAAAGTCCTGATGTGAATAAGAAGACTTGGTCATCAGTTATGCCCAAAACCTTTAATGATACCTCCCATCATCATTGATGATGACACAAATCCACCATAAGACTAATCAGGTTCCTTTAAGTGACAGACTGAATGCCATTTATGTTTTTTAAATTTTTTATAATTTTGTAAGTTGCAATATAAATGTTATCAGGGGCTTTGATAGGCTTAGGAAAGACAATTTCTCTATAGCTAGTCTTATAAAAAACTTTGTGNATATATATATATTCAGTCTTTAAGGAAGTGAGAAGAATAGAATTATGATAGAACTGAAATTGTTATAGCCTCGAAGGAAGCACTTTTGATGTAAGATCAATAGAGAAACCCACGTTCTGTAATGGTTTTTGCATAGGTATGGAAAGACATTCAAGGCAGATGGAATGAAATGAAACAGATGTAGCCTCAAAGGCAGAATAAGATGTAAGCTCAATAGAGCAGTTCATGTTTATTCTATGAATAAAAGACCTTTTTCTCGGGAAATATATATAGATATATAGATGTATGTATGTATGTATGTATGTATGTATGTACGTATGTATGTATGTATGTATGTATGTATGTATATATTCAGTCTTAATAATTAATTAATAAATGGAAGTTAAAAATAAAATAATTTATAATTAAAATTAATAGAGGCAATGATTGATGAATAAAAGCTAATGAAAAATTGTGATTCATAAGGTGAAACTTAGGGGAGGCCTTGACGGAACATATGTTTTTATTTTTATTTTATTTTATGAAATTTAGGTGGTAATATAAATAATAACAATGTGAAAATAAATATGAAGGAATACAACAAAAGATAAAAATTGATTAATTAAAACCAGTAAGTACAAGACATGATTTATAATAGAGGTTCCATTTTTTTTTTGTATTCAAAAGATCAAACATAGTGGGAGGCCTCAAAGGAACTCAATGGTGATGTAGTAAATTTTTATTATATAAATTAAGAGAAAGGGGTTAGTTGATAATAATGGTACATATATAAGATTATAAAGGTGAATATTGCTTTGATTTCAAACAACGAGGATACTAATGAAATGGGTTAGGGTAGTAATAATTAATATAAGCAAGGGAATCAAATAAGGATGAATAAACAAGAGTGAGTGAAGTCAAAATTATATGATTATATGATTTCCAAGTCTAAAATAGATGTTGTAGATATTTGGTTGTTTATATTTTCACATGTATTCTTTCCTCCCAAATGGTCAGTATAACTTATACCATTTTTTGGTTCTCTTTATTATCAATATGATTACTTGAATATTGTTAAATACAAACATATTGTTTCCATGCATAGTATGTGTATGAAGGGTTATGCATCTAGAAACCTTAACATGAAGAATAAGTTATATATCAATGGTCATCTACATACTCATGGGAACACTGTAGGGTTTATAAATACATGTAGGTGATCATTATTTAGTGCAAATTGTTTATTCAAGGAACACTACAATAATAAAAATTCTTTTATGAAAAGGAAACTATCCAAATTTGTTTTTGTGCATGTAATATGTAGTTTATCTCTTAGTTACGAGTTGTTAATAAACTATAACTTTTGTATACCACCAACCTCTCATCAAATATGCCTTGCATTGGGACTACCTTTAGATGTCCCCTTGGTGAGTAGAAAAAAGATCATTGGTTAATTGTATTTATTATTTTCAATGGAGTTAATATAAATGTATTACTCAATTTGACATTTGTTTTATAAAGTGGTCGGTTGCACATGTACTATTGGAAAAATAATGCTAATTCTAATAATTGTTTGGTATGATGTTTGAAAAAACTAATGTACTGTGTTTACTAATATCATTAATGTAGTATTGATATTTTTGAAATTAGGATTTTGACAACAAGAGAATTGTATACAATCTTTTGTTGCACCCTACTATGATGAAAAAATTGAGAGAAGGATTCGAAATGAGAACATCTTGTAATCAGGGAGGAATAATACAAAACATGGTTGAATAAACCACCTAGTCAATTCACACTATGCCCCAAGTCACAATTTTAGGATATCTACAATAACTCTGATTCTTCAGATGTTGGCAATGAAGGAACTGAAATATACGTTGGCATGGATAATTTCTTATAGGATATAAGAGCCATGGAGGGAATTTTGTTATATGCATTCCGATAAGATGAGAAAGAATATGATGCTCATATCATCGATACCTTTTTTGAAATCCTAAAATGTGCATCTACCACCCTTCTCTTTGATCATGACTAGTCAAAATATACCCAATTCAGGACAACAATGTTACTGCACAATTGAAATAATTGTAAGCAATGCTAGACTCGCGTTTCTTAGAAATTTTTAGTTAACTTCTAAATAAGTCCCCTATAATTTGAGGATTATTGTCATACAATAAACATTAGAAATTGCAATTTCAAGAATGTTTGGTGAAAACATACATTTATATTGCACACTAAATACAAGTTATTCAAAGGTAAGGTACTTCTAAGTAATGATATGTTACTTGATAGTAACGAAGAGGCAAAGCAAATGTTGAAACATTTGGGTGTTGAGTACATATCATATCATGCATGTCTGAATGACAGTATCCTATATAGAGGAAAGTATCCAAACAAAGGGATATGTATAGAATGTGGGGATGGCAGGTAGCATAAAAAGGGTAAATCACACAATCCTCATAAAATATTAAGGAACATGCATATAATCCCAATTATTCAAGAGATATTTCATTGCAAAGAATTAGTTTTGTTGAAGGGGTCACAACCCTAGCACAAAAGTGAGCCTGAAGTTATGTGAATCCTAACATATTCAATAACCATAAAGTAAATATAATATACATGGATGAATAAATTCAAGGATTAAGCATGGATCCTTTAATTTAGTGTAATCATGGATGGAATTAACACATATTCCCTCCAAAACACCAACTACTCTATTTGGTTAGTAGTTGTAGTGATCAATAATAATACCCTCCCCCCTCCCCCCCATAGTTGTTTGTAAAGAATTAACATCTTATGTTGGATCTTATAGTCCCTGGTAAAAGGAAAGAAAAGAGTATGAATGTCTACTATGAATATTTATTGATGAATTAAAGGAATTATGGGAAGGTGTGATGTATATGATGTATCAAGGCCCATCCCAGTGGAGAGGTATTTTACATAGTATGGCACATGTGCATACACCATGCATGGTTATCCACGATTAAGAGTTTTCTCCGGTAATCATGTGGTTTAATTTGTTTATAATCTTAACAATATTATTTGTCATTGTAAATTTGATGCAACTATCTTCTTCAATGCTAGCGTTCTCTATTTACAATAATATCACAAGTCTTGTAACAAGAGACTATCATGGATGTAAATGTTGTGGACATTCTATAAAGGATAGGTGTTCCAAAAATACAATAAATATGGTTTATGATTACTTGAGGGAATTCTTCATAGAAGAACACCCTTATAGAAGAGAAACATCTTCTTTCAATGGTAAACTAGAGAGAACCCATAGTCCTGAAACAATAAAACTGAGTGACTAGATTAGGTCATATAATAAATAAAAGGAGAAGGAAATTGGAATATTGTTCAATTCAAATAGGGAACCTATGTTCGACTATATTGAATTTTTTGACACCTATGATGACAAAATTTCCATATTGGGAGCATATTAATATTTCCCACCTACTGTATCCCATGCATATATTTTAAAATGTTTTATCTTCTTTATGGAAAGACATATCATACAAAAAGTGACATATTGTGTGTTAGGAGAGATATTATTTATTCAAATACTAAGAAGAATAATTGTCCAATAAATGAAAGTAGAAGAGAGGCTGGTCCCTCTTGGTATTTTAGAAAAGTTGTTGTCCCATGGATTTTGAAGAAAGATGATGTTCCTCTAGCGAAGAAGGTTATATTGGGTATGAAGGTGCCTTGTTTATACGGCTGTACTCCATAGTGTTTCTTCACTATATAAGAATATTTTTAAGGATTGAAATCATTTCACCATTTGAAACTTCTAAGGATATGTATGTAGAAAGAATTATTTTTTTCCACTTCAAGTTGACATGAAATTAATTTTGTATGGTCATAATCCTTTCTCATGCATGGGTGTGTGAACCATGAATTTTCCTAGGACTCGCAACACACCATAACTAAATTATATACATTTGTATGTTGTATCACATCAAAGGAGATTCATATGGCTATCATTGCATGGTGGTGTCCAGAGATAGCTAAGATTGTTTTTATGTTTGAGAAAGAAATACGTACAAGTTTCAAGGACTTGTAAGTTCATATCCTAATTCTCCTAGTTGAAGAGGATGAGTTAGTTGTAGTGGTCTCACGTCATTGGATGTTCTTGTTAGATAGGTATATGGGAAAAATTGAAGGGGTTTGTTTGATAAAGGGAAAAAATACAAGTTGTATATGGGTCCATAGTATATGAGCCATTTTATTATGATAGTGAGTAACTCAAGCAAATCGGTGATGCACATGGTGCAGTGGTTTGGGATGACTAATTGGTTGAAGAAAAATGGGAGGGGGATCTACTCCAAATATATGGAAAAAGGCACATGATAAATAGTAACTCACTTTTCTTTTGTTAAATTATACATAGTTACTTTTTTCCATACAAAAAATAATTGTATTGATATTTTAAAGAAGAAATAAAATACAATTTGATTGTATTTTTATCCCATATTCCACACAATCACCCCCCTTCAAAACGAAACAAAATTTATGCCCTCTTACTTTCAAAACCCAACTTAAAACTGTGTTATTGCTTAGCTTTAAATTTTTTCATCTTATCCAAAAGGAACTAACACACAAACATTCCAATCATCATCCTTCAATACATAAATCATAACCTAAACATAAATTCACCACAAAATGAGAAATTTATGTATTGTTGGTAAGGGAATGTTGTCCATTATCTATTTCTATGCTAATGTTCCTTCTTGAATTGAGATATCCTCTTTAGATAAAGTATCAACATTTTGGTTGAATTCCTTGTATACATGAATGAGAATTATTTCATCTAGTTCAATTTTCAAATTCTAAATTCTATTCATCATGGGACAATATACAATTTTTGAATTTTATGTATACCATTTACCTAGTCTAAAACAAGTTTGGAGTCTCTAATAATTTGAAGTATTTTCACCTTATCGTTGATCTATATTTAACAAAACACATAAAACATATAGTTCTATATTATTTTTGGTTCCCACCCCACTCAATATTTCAAAGAAAACAAATTAGTATTCTTAAGAAAGAGGAGAACCCCACACCACCCTCACCTAGTGTAGCATGGAACTCTTTGTTAAAATAACCCCATGGCCTGGTGAGATCGATATTGGGAATCTCGATATTTTTCATATGTGCTTATTTCATGGGATTTATTCCTTTCCCAAAGGATATTCTTCCCTAATTATGGGTGAGACACTCAATATTGGCCCCCTTATCTTCTAATATACCCTTGTTTTGAGTTAGCAATACACCCCAAATTGCATAAACTAGGAGAGATTTGATTGAAGTTGTATATAACCATCCACTATTAAATCTTATAAGAAATCTAACAATGTAGATTTAGGCCACTAATTATATACTTTAAAGGTATGGGGAAACTCTTTGCAAACAAACTTTGTAAAATAAAATTGAAAAAAGAGGCTGTCCATGGTATTACTATCATTTCTACATAATAAATACCACCTAGGTCCACTCCAACCTTGATTTCAACTATTATTCGATTTTATAATGTTGTTTTCGAATACCATTAATAGGAATATCTAGAATTTAAAAGAGCCACCTATCTTCTAGGACACCTTCCAACACCACTACCTAAATTTTCTGACATTCCCACTCATATTCACTTCATATCCTAACTTTGTTGTAAGGACTCCTATATTGACATTCTTCATCTATATTAAATCAACCTCTTGCTCCATAAAATAGATGGTGTTGTTTTTAATATAAAAAAAATATTAAGAGCACTCACATACCAAATCATATTGTAATTCCAATTCTTTAGTGAATTTTCAAACTTGAATTCACGTGCTAGGGACTATAGCCCCAACTATAACACATTGAAGAGAAGTTACACCCTTGTCATGAAGGTGTCTCCTTAGTGGTTCTAAAAGAACACAATTATTTTGACACTTGACCCATAGGTCCACTCCCACCTTAATTTTGGATCCATTACCAACCTTCCAAGAGACACATGGTCCTAAGATTACAAAATATTTGAGTAACCCTTTCGAAGAATTAGAGGAACATTTTTGAATATTTTTGATCGAGCCTAATCCAATCCTATGGATCCATGTTTTCCAAATTTTTATCCCTCATTACCTTCCACAAAATACCTTGGTTAAATAGATACCTCCAAAGACTCTTTGCAACCAACACCTTTCTAAACACATGCAAGTTATTTAACCTCCAAACGACATGTTTTTTTATTTGGAATCCTTAACTACTTGATGAGTGGAATTCCATCATTTTCATTGCTACCTCACCACATGAAGCATGAGAAATTCCTTCTAATATTTTCTAATATGAATTTTGGAACATTCATAATAGATAACCAATAGGTAGGTATTCTCTTAAGAACTAACTAAGAAAGAACCAACCCCCCCCCCCCCCCTCTATGACCAATGATGATACCAACAATTGATTCTTTATATGATATTACTATCTATGCATAACCAATAATATATTTAATAATTAGTAGTATTTAAATTAAACCCCATACACTTTAATCCTTTATCAATAATTTTAAGCTTCATTAGAATCAACTGGACTATCCTCACTTCAAGTTTTCACTTACCTCATTGAATAACAAATAAGACTTTCTTGGATTAACATCCATTTTTGTAGACTTGCAAAATGTTTCTAGAATTATATTAAGACAATTCAATTATTTCAAGGTACCTCTACCAAAAATGGGAATGGAATGAAAAAGTATAAAATGAATTACAACTTTACCCGTTGAATTGATCTCATTGAGGTGCCCAACACTCTTTGCCTCTAGAATCAATATGATTATAGCTTCTGGATCTAAAAGGAATTGGAAAGCAGACAAGGGAAACCCATTCATAAGGCCTCAAGGATCCCTAAATAACTCATAAGGTGACCCATTTATCAAAACTGCAAAATTAGAAAATTCCAAACATCCCATAATCCAGTTCATAAACTGAATATTCAACCCTGTTTGCAAGATCACCAACCTCAGACAAACCTAAATAACTTTACCATAATCCTTATATAAGTCAATTTTCATCAACAATACTTCCTGTTTCCCTTAATAGAATGAAAAAATAATTCCTCATCATAACTGTCTCATGAACTTTTCTATTAAAAATAAAACCAAACTACTCCTCAAAAATAGATGTAGATAGGGCTTCCTTCAATCAAATTGCAATAATATTTGACACAATTTTGTCCACAATATTGCACAAAAAAATTTATCTAAAGTCCTCAGAGTTATCTAGGTTGTTTTGTTTGGGCACCAGGGTTATAAATGTTGCATTCATTTCCCAATAAAATCCTATGGGGATTGGATTCCTCTATTACCCTTAATAGGGAAGTAATACTTGATAATCTATCCATCTGACCAAGGGATTTTAATCTTCTTTAATGAACTCAAGGCCTCCTTTAATTCCATTTTTGTAATACTAGTTTCTAAAATTTGATTAAACTCCTCATCAAACATCTTAGGGAACAATATGACCACCCTCTTTATCTCTCCAGTGTTTTTCACTACACTCTCTTTGAACAGATCTTGGAAGTGGGATTTACCTACTTGAGCCAAATTTTTAAAAGAAGAGACTTTTTATCCATCCTCCCTCTCCATACCCTAAATAGTATTACATTTTTTTCCTCCATGTTGCATATTTGTGAAAAATTGTGCCATTGTCATCCTCTACAAGCCAAATTTCCCAACTTTTAAACCTGCACTTGATTTCTTCTGTCTCCAATAAATATTTCCTTTTTATTATAAATCCTTCAATAGATTGGATTTTTCTTCCAAAATTACCCCACTAGAATTTTGATCGAAAAGGTCCTTTATAGAAGCTTCCACCTACTTCAAGTACTTCTTATTTTCCTTTTCTTAATCCTTTTCCCATGCCATTGCTAACCTTTTAACCCTTATTAAATTATTTGAAAAATGCAACATCGCTGAAAGGCCACCATTGGCCTCATAATTTTCCCAATTATGTTTTGCCAAGTTTATGAAATCATTGTTGTGAGGCCGCATGGTTCAATTTTAAGGAAGTTGGAGATTTCAAAGCCAAGTCTTCAAACTTGAAAAAAATGGGTAGATGATATGACAATCCACCCAAACTAACTTACGAGTTGTACCTACCTAAATCTTCCAATAGTTTTTTCACCAGCAATAAACGATCTAAAAGATTTGCAGTCCCTTCTCTTCCTCTTATTGAAAATTTTCTAGGTAGGGATAGACTTGCATGGCTCACAAGCAATGAAATTTCACTCTTACAAAAACATTATGAAATAATTTCCAAGAGGATTAGATTTTTATTTCTCTCTCTAGACTCCATTATAAGTAAGAGTTATATTAAGATCCCCTCCTATAATCATGTTTTCACATATAATAAATTGTTGATTCATGAGAAAGTCCCATAACTGTTTCCTATCTAGGTAAGGGGCATAAAGATTCAGTAAGCACAAATCCTTCCCCAATCCTTTTACTCTTCCTTCCATAAGGATACTAGTAGGAATACAAACTGTATTAAGATCTTTGAAACATCCATTTACACTAGTTAAAATACCTTGGAATAAACTTTACACATAAACCAAACAAAACACCACCCTTGCAAGACCCTCGATAGAGCCTCTATAGCAACAAACCCTGCACACATTGTTTATTGGATCAAAATCACATCAGAATTGAAAACTTTGAATAACCTTTTGAGGGAACCTCCTAACCCTTTCACATTTAAGGAAAAAACAATCATGGAGAAACAACCTAACGAGGTTTATGTTCTCTAAGGACTCCATTGATAGTCTTCTATTTAATCTCTCTTACATCCTTTGATTCCTTAGAATTAGCCTTAGATATAAAGGAATTCATAAAAACAAGGATAGGCTTGGATTCTACAACTACTATGCTCCCCTTAATCTCACCACCATCCTCCTTTAAGTTAAAGGCTTCCCATATTACAAACAATATGAAGAGGAAAACATAGTTTTACCATGGAGAGTCATGGCCTCATATAGATTCCTCTAAACCACAAAACCCCCTATGCTGGTTGAGGTTTAGACCTAGGGCTCTAAACTAAGTTACCAACAATAATCCTACAAGAATCGGTATTTTCAACATCTAGAAAGGATACATCCTCACCCGAGACACTAATAGGAGTTAAAAATACTTAAATAGGGGGGGATTTCCTAAATTCATCATTCACATTCAACATCTTAAATACAAAATGAAATTCATATATAATTCATTTGTAGTAAACATTCATACATAGAAAATGGGATAACAATTGGTTCATCTTCCTTTCATTATATCAAAATTCTCAATACAATCATATATTCAAAAGTGGGGATTAACATCAACCCAAGACAATCCAATTTCTTTCCTTTTTATACAAAAATGAGACAATTATGTCTCTTTCCAACTGTCTTTTAACTTTTCTATTTAGTTACAAAACACATAATTAGCTAAACAATAAAACACACTTCCTTACAATTTCACATAAAACTATTACAAAAACTTATGTCACTACAATGCCATTAGCCCCCCAACACTCTGTTGGGATCTCACTTGAGCCCATATTTACTCAAGAATCACCTACTGAGCTAATAGGAACACCAAGGACTGCTTCACTACAAATCCATCAAACTAAATATAAATTTATTCCATCGAGTGCAACAAAGTATCGAAATCATTTTGAAATTTTACTGCATCTTCCTTGGTGACAAGCTACTAATTGGGTCGCATAGGTTCACTTATATTAGTAGATTTCTGAGACTTCTCATAAAATTGAGAAATATTAACATAATGCATATTATATTTCTCTTGGAAATCCATAACTTGAGTAGTGAATTTTGTTTCTCTGGCCTCATCGTATTTCTTGGTAAGGCTAGAGATATCATTCATAACCTCCATTCTCTCAAACACTAGAAATGTTTGAAAATAATGCTTCTTCATTATTATCTCTTCTTCCAACACTTTGAATTGGTCTTATTTCTTTGTTGCTTTAGGAACGTCTTGTAAGTAATCCCAAACTTAAAAACTCATGTTCACTAACTTTGACAAATTTTACACTACGCTCTTAGCTTTGTGAAACACCTGGTCTTCCTAGACAACTTGCTATTTCATTTTTTCTTTCTCCAGTGTCTCTATATGCAACATTTGTTCTTTAAGTGTCTCATTTTGTGCATGTAAACCTTCAGCTAAGTATTTAATACATTTACATTTATCTTCAACAACAATTGTATAAACCATTTCCCCTAGTTGCAACTCCAAATATAAAGCTTCTACTACTGCAATCAAAGAAGATCTATCCACAAAATTTTTGGAATGAGCATGTTGCAAGTCACTGTGAAGTTTTTTCATGTCTACATAGCACATTGCCATTTCTTCTATCAACATTACAATATATTATTGAAACTATTGGAAAGATACCCATGACAGATCTATCTCAAATGTAGATTACTTCATTATCAATATTGGTGAAATTTCTTCTATTTGTTTCTGTATCACTACGTGAGGTACAAAAATTATATAAATTCTTGGAACAAGCTCCGTTCCTATAGTGATATCCCTTTTAGGCTCATCCATTCCCATCGTTGTATTTGGAACAATATTACTAATATTCAATTAACCTTTCAAAATAGCCAATTGGTTGGTATACATCACTTGTAATTATTTTTCCATTTTTAAATTAGTCTCAATAGAACCAATGATCTTCTGTAACTATGTCACCTACAGTGATGAAATACCTTCTTCCTAAAATAATTAAGTTTTTATATGTTTCTCTTTATATGTTCTAGCACTGTATATTTTGTCTGCATATATGATTTTTCTTCATCTATGATAATAGTGTAGTTCTTTTCTTCTTCCTCTTCTCAGGTACATCCTCCACAAGTTCTAGGTCTTCTTTATTTTATGTGTTAATCCTTGGGGAACCCTACATCTCCTTCAAACTTGTATATCCTTTTTCTTGTTGCCTTTCTTTTGTTTTGGAGTACCTGTTGGAGTATTAAATATTTCCACATCCGAATCTAGCTTCAATTGATATTCCTTAGGCGAATCAATCATAGCTTGCTTAATGTATTCCTTAATCACATAAAAGGGAACATGACTATTGCACTAGAGGGTTGTGTGCATAGTGAAATAAAAAGAATTATGTTTATTAACTAAAAAGGACAAAACAAACTCATACTTATCAATTAAGCTTGAAGGAATCCAATACAAATCAACTAAATATTGAATCATGTTGGTATACCAAAATTGAAATGCCAAATTGATTTCTTGCTTCTTCTCATCATCTTTAATCAACTGCCAAATATTAAATTTTGGAGTCAGAAACTCCTCTATTACCTTTGTATCATAAGCTTTTCCTTCAAGAATACCAAGTGGTTTCCATTGAATCATGACTATCAACAATAATACCCAACTGAAATGAAAATATTTACCTACATCTTGTGTATCCAAACAATATTATATGAATTCATTGAACAAGTGTTGTGCCTGGTTCATTTTGATTCACTAAGTACAACGTTAGCTGCCAACAAGACTCCCACATGACATTCATCCTTACGACATTTTCTTATCACTTTTCCTGCTAGAATCTATGTTACAAACCTGGTTTGTTGGTTTGTAATCACTGATATAACTATGCCTCATGTACGTCAATGAGTGCCATATTTTGTATATAATTTCCATGCTTTCTTATTCCTCGCCGTAATCACTCCAGTTGGATCCTCTCCCACATGTGACAATTTTGAAAATTTTAAAATAACTTCCAAATCAATTGGATTGGATTTATCCAACCATAGTCGTCTTCCATGGACTTGAATCAACATGAAACTTATACACTTTGTAATACTTGGACTTATGCCAAAGTGTAGAACATCTCTGAGAGACATAATCCTAGATTTGAAAATATTGCATGCCTAGGGTTTTGAATCCACCCTCTCTATATTATAATATTTGACTACAACCTTGACATAATTACTTTCTTCCAGTATGAGGAAACTCTATGTATCTTGAATATTAAATTCCCAAACTTTATTGATGGAACCTTCCTAAGTGTGTTCCATTGAATATTGACCCTATCATCAATCTCAACAATAAGCATTCCTACTTCCTTGACTGCTTTAGCATTGGGCCTCACTTTGGGTTTTACAGAAGTAGACATGATGGAATCTATTTCAGCAACTACAACAACTTTACACTGCACTCAACAATATCTTCTACAAACTCCACAATCACTATTTAGACACTTGATATGATACAATAAACAATACCACCCATAAACTTCCCTTTTAAAAACATTTCTACAATCCTATAGAACGGTCTTGTCTTGCTTCCACTTCAAACATTAAATGTTTCTTTAATCCAATGTGATTTGTGAAATATTCTTACCATTTCATTTAGCTATCACTTTGATCTCCTCATTGTTGCATTTGTTAATCCATTTTTCCAGGAAATCACATTACTGACTCTTCATTATAAATATGTAGCATGATGCACTTATTTCTTTTTTTAAATTTCAAAATTTCCTTACTTTACTACTATCAGTGTCCAGACTATACATAAATAAACTTAAGTAACTTACTTTTTCCAACTAACAACGTCCTGCTTTCTCTATTATGCACATGAATTATCAATCATTGATTTCAAATTCATACGTATGACACCTACAGATCATAATTTGCTTTCAATCAACTCCCATTAAGTAGTCCCTTTAATGGATCATCCCATAAAGTATGCAACTTTAAAGCTCCAACTTCAGTGATGTAAGCAATATGAAATGAC
This sequence comes from Pseudotsuga menziesii, assembly GCA_001517045.1. NCBI lineage: Eukaryota > Viridiplantae > Streptophyta > Pinopsida > Pinales > Pinaceae > Pseudotsuga > Pseudotsuga menziesii. The sequence goes on along the minus strand of LPNX010426855.1, from coordinate 971,498 downwards.
AAAAAATATTTTACATGCAGTAGAGTAATAAATGCTGTGGCGACAACATTGTGGGCATTGGATCTCAATCTGTTTGAGATCCAATGACCCACAGTGCTGCCGCCGTAGCATTAATTACTCTACTGCATAATGAATATTGTTCGCCATATGAAACGGTCCCATCCATCACATGCATAATTTTCCTAGGTGTTTAACATATATGATGTCATAGAGCAGTACTAGAGAGCCAGTTTCAAGTTCATGTTTTCTAATATTTCTATCATGCAACACCTGTTTCCTACACATTTCCACCTTTTGACTATATACAACAAGTAACTTGTCTTCCTCTAGATCCATCAGACTATCCAACTAACTTTGTACGATTAATCATTAGTCATTCTCATGGAAAGTGCAATGAAAAAAATTGAAACTGCAAAGGGCCACTTACTTGCATCATAGCTTATTTTCCATAAACTAACTGAAATGGTGTTAATATTGTTAGTCACTTACAAGTAGTTTGATACGTCCGTAAAATTGTTATCATTCTCTAGTCCTAGTCATCCCTTTCCACATTCAAACCTTTGTCAACACATGCTCTAGTATTTTATTAAATGCTTCAATTGTCCCGTTCACTTATGGATGATAGTTTGTACTCTTTTGATGATGGATAATACATACCTACTCCAGCTCACAAATAGTATCATTTAAAATTTTGCACCTTGATCACTCATAAAAAAATTATGACAACCAAATCTAGTGATGGTATTTTCAAAAATAAAGTGCAGAACAAATTTAGCTGTACATTCTTTCACTAGTGTTGCTTCTACCCAACACCTCAAATAATTTATTACTGTAATGCTATATCTTGTGCCAGATATTTTTGTTGGTGGGTCAATGGAACCCCCCCCAAAAAAAAACTTATTTTTCAAAAGGTTCTAGCGTAATAACTAGAAGCAACAATAGTTCATCATGTGCTGATGGATTTCCTATGCATTGGAATGCATCACATCTTTTACAATATTCCTTAGATTCTACAAATAATGGAGGCCACTAAAAACCTGTGTGTAGTACCTTTCATGTTGTCTCCTTACCCACATTATGACCTCATGTGATTCCTTCATGTACTTGATAGAGTACAATGTCACGTTCATGCTCCATAACATATTTGCAAAATATGCAATCAACTTCCAACTTGTACAATTGTCCTCCTATAAATTGATAATATACACTCCTTGCAACTAATTTCTTTTGCTACACCACTATATAACCATCAAGTGCCTCTCCTATCATTAAAAATGATGCAATTTCTATAAATTGATCAGGTACAACACCCACATGAAAAAGCTGGAATCCAACAACTTGTCATAAATGCTTCCTTTCATTTCTACATTCTCTATCCTAGATAAATGATCTAGACTGACAATATATTTTCCAAGATTCACCACCACTTCAAAATCAAACTCCTAAAATAATAAGTACTAACGGAAATTCTCCCCCCCCAACACTCGTTTGTTAACTAGATACTTTGAAGCAGAGTGACCAGTAAAAAATTTAAAGAAATTACCCAATAAGTAGTGTCAGAATTTTTGTAGAGCATATACCATTGCTAGTCCTTCTCGCTCTGTAGTGGTGTAATTCGTTTCTGCATCTAACATTTTTCTACTTGCAAAAGAAACAGTGTCATCAATATCTCCATCTCTAGGTGTTGCTGACACAATCCTTAAAGCTATAGATGAAGCATCCATACGGACATGGAATATTTTTGTCTAGTCTAGAAAAATTAGTATCATTGTAGTCACCAAATTTTCATTTAACAAGTCAAATGTCTCTTGACACTTTGTAGTCCATTTATATTTCTTCTCATTTTTCAACAACCTTTCTAATGGCACAATAATCTCGGCATAGTTTCTTATAATCTTCCTAAAATATCCCATATTTCCAAGAGTAGCCTGAAACATTTCTATAGAAGTAGGTGCTAGTAAATTCACTATTACTGCAATCTTAGATGGATGTACCAACAACCCTTCTTCACAAATTACATGTCCCAATAAAACTCCTACTGGTGTACAAAACACATTTTTTTAAATTTAAAGAAATCTGTAATTGTCTGCACCTATCTAACATTAATGTTAATACCTATACATCATCTTTTAATATGATGAATACTATCCAACCATATATATACACTTCCAAGAATTTGTGCATGGATTCTTTGAATGTTTTCACCACAATGCACAACATGACTTTTGGCACATTATTTCAACTAAATGGCATTAATGCATACAAAAAAGAACCAATTCTATTGAAAACATCACTTTTTCATGATATTCCTCTACAATCTTCACTTAATGGTATCCATAGAACCCATAAGTGAAGGAATATGCCTCTCATCATCCTACATTTTCTGAAACCTCATCCATAAGCAGAGTGGGAATGGGTCAGTTATAGATGCAACAATTAAACCCCTTAAATCCACACAGATTCTCATCCCTCCAGAATTTTTATCCTGCACCACGATTGGACTTACCCATTCAGATTCCTCCACTGACACTATTATTCCTATTTCAAGCATCCTATCTAATTCTTGGTACACTTTTTCTTTATATTTAGGATTTAGTATGTATGTTGTTTTCTCAAATGGTTCATCATTTGGTTTTAACTGGATCTTCATTTCTCCCAATAGTCCTACAATACCTTTCATTTAGGAGAAACTTATAGGGAACACATCCTCCTATTATTTCAAGAGATATACTATCTGTGTTACTGTTTCTTTATTCTAATAATCTCCCAAAATTTCCATCTTTGGTTTCTTTTCTACCCCAATATTGTATTTATTATTTTAAGGGTTGTAAATATTCCCACACAATATGATCAACACCAGTATCTTGCATTGCGCTTTCCCCTTCTATTTCATTAACAAATAAATTATGTGGATAATCTTCTTCCTCGCATCCCTCTTTTAAAATATTTTAACATAACCTAAATTTATTTATTTCTACCAATTTCCTCTATGTTAAAAAAATCCATCTTTTTATTTTTCCCAACACATTGTATGATACTATTCTTTCTGAAGAAAATTTAAATGTATCACAAAATTGTTTTTGCATTTCATCCCAATCTGTAGCAGGTCTTCTCACTTCTTGATGTATGTATCAACTTTTTGGTATAATGTCCAATGTATGAACAAATATATGAACCCATTGTTCCATAGGAATATTTCTCTCTTTCCACATTTTTTCAAAGAATATGTTCCCTCGGGTCTTGTATTCCTTTGTATCTATTCTACATCTCTTTTTAGATTCTAGAAAAAAATATTACAGATATAGTCCGTACTAATTTCTCCCAACTTTCCAATTTTTCTTTATGGGTATCTCACTTGCTCGCGGGTGTTGCATTCAACACAATATCCAATGCTTGAACCCACACCGGTTCAAGCACCCTTTCCTCCATTTCCTGTATGAACTATCCTACTATACCAGTTCCATCAAAGTCTAGAGTATTGCGTAGCTCTGTCCCTTTCTAGCATAGTTCTTTTTCAATTCTTGTGCACCTTTGGTTGGATACTTCATACGTTCCGTTTTTCCATATTTCGATCACATCTTTATAATCTATTTCAAATGATTATATGGCGTGCCAACTGATTTCAACATCATAATTGGATTTTATTTCTTCTTGTAATGTTATAGATATTTTCTATTTCATCATTCTTCTAAGGAATATTCCTTCTATGAAAATAAATATGATCTCAATAGGGTAGTTGGGAGATAATGGCTATTTGTCTACATTTCAAAAAACTTGGCGGAAGATCACTAAAGGAGCACTGTTAATAGAAAAAGGAGACATGATAGGTACATCGTATGTATGTCCTCATAATACTGATTATTCTATCTCTGTAGCTTCCACAAAAATAAGTACAACATTGTGGCATCATAGGCTTGGTCACATGAGTGAGAAGGAGATGCATATTCTCCACTCAAGTAATTGCTTCCACATCTGAAGCATGTAAGTTTGGAATTCTATGAGAATTGTGTTTATGGAAAGCAAAAGAGAGTTAGATTTCTTAGGGTTGGGAAACAAAAGAAGTGGGAAAAGTTAGAGTTTGTGCATACAAATTTTTGGGGAATGGGTCATGTACAATCTCTTGGTATCTCTTGCTATTATGTTACCTTTATTGGTGATGCAAATAGAAAAAGTTGGGTTTATTGCATTAGATAGAAATATGACGTGCTTGCTACTTTTAAGAAGTGGAAATATTTGGTTGAGAATGAGACAGGAAAAATGTTGAAATGTATCATATATGATAATGAAGGTGAATACTACAGTAAGGAGTTTGATAATCATTGTTCATACCATGGGATTCGTAGAGAGAATATAATCTCAGGAACACCAAAATAAAATGACGGGTCAGAAAGGATGAATAGGACAATCATGGAGCGTGAAAGGTGTATGAAATTGCATGCAGGGTCGCCCTTACGATTTTGGGCTGATGCTATAGATACTTCTATTTATTTAATAAACAGAGGGCCTTCAAGTGCTTCGGATGTCAGGGTTCCAAAGGAGGCACAGAAAGGTAAAAAGGTAAACTATGGAATTTCCCAGAACTTTTAGTTGTGAATCATTTGTCCATATTGATAAAGAAAATAGAACAAATCTTGAGGCTAAATCCAAGAAATTTACCTTTATTGGATACGAGGTTGATGATTTTGGTTATTGCTTATGTGATTACGAAAATCACAAAATCATTAGGAGAAGAGATGTAGTATTCTATAGTGCACCTTCGTCATCCATTTCCATTAAATTGATCAATTCTAAGCTTTTGATGCTATTCTAATAGAATGGAATATTTACAACATTCCTTGTTCACATATTTCTTTTTCATTTTAACAAAATAATTACATTTTAACAAAATACTTGTGCAACATATTTCTATTTGCATTTTAACAAAATAATTGTGCAGCATAGCGATTGGATAAATCAAAATTTATAAAGAATATTTCCATTTCATACAAGAATTGAAATAGTCTAAAATAATGCTTGCAGAATACCTGGATTCCATAGTTTATATTCGTAGTTCCCGTGTCCTCCTCTAGTAGCTTCCCTTCGCCAAACAATTATTGAGCAAACCAACAAACCACCCTTCTGACTAGCTTATCGTGCTAGCCTTAGGAAACCAACGGGTTTCCTAACCCCCGAGCCCACAATCCGATAATCTGAATAGAAACCTCTCTTAGTTCAAGGTCGTTTTCCTCTTACTTTGAGTTTCCCACCTCCTCAAATCCCCGAGTTAACCCCCTCCTTGGTCTCCCTTACTTCTCATAAAAAAATCCTCAGCCATATCTCCCCCCACCCCCCCGAAAAAAACTGACTCGTCTCCTCCATCCTACCTTGCCTTAATACCCTCCTCCTTATTTCATTCTTACTCCACCGCTCTCCAGCTCATTTCTCGAGACCCAAAATAATTAATTATATCCCATTAATCAAAATAAAAACAATAATTAAATATAGTTCTTACATTTTCTTTATCTCGAGTTGCTCAATAATATTAATGCAATTTAAGTTGGTCTTATTGATTTGATTGATAACATTTATTTTTTCAAGGTAGGATCACCTAATGGTTCCTATGAGATTGATTTAATCAATGCTCGTTCGAGTCACCATTTTGTATTAAGTGTCTTAGAATAAAATATTATATTTTGGGTGACTTTTGAAGATTTAGGATAATATCTATCTTAACTAATTACTAATCAAATCCAATTCAACAATAATGTCTTAGTTTGTAATTTGAAGTCTAATAATTTAATCTGTTGAATAAATAATATTAAGTACGTTAATCACATCTCCTTTAGGTTCAACCAATAATATATATGTATGTATATGTTACAAAACATGTAAATCAATTGGAGTCAAATAATTTGTTTAATCATAATCAATGGAGCTTAGGTGTATCCCACAATGGTTATACTATTATTAATAATGTTATTAAACTAGCATTAATAATAATAATAATAATAAATAAAATAATAACAATTAATAATAATAGTAACTATTATTACCATTAATGATGAATAATAATATCAACACTTATTTATTTAATCGATAAGTAATTTAGTATAAGCATAGTGTATTTGTATTAAAGCAAGGTACCCTGAATGGGTTAATTAATCATGCTTATTAGTTAGACAAGACAATTCTCTAGTGTTAATGTTCTATCTATGACTCCTCACATTGACATTCTCTAGTGTTAATGTTCTATCTATGACTGCTCACATTGACGACACTTTCAATTGACAATACTTACTTTAATTGTTTATTACAATGTTTACATACGATAAATAATTCACTTATTTACACATTAACAACTTAACCATTTATTGACTAAGTTGATTAATACATCGTTAACTAAGTTATCTATGACATTTATACAATTATTTACGTGTGATGAGTATCTTGTACATTAATACTATCGTACATGTACGAGGTACGCATGCATGGCCAGCACATGCACATATCAGATATGCACTATAACAAACAACATCCTTCCTATGCATACCTGCTAACTATTAATAATAATCATCAATGCAAGTAGAACACACATAAATATAACATAATTATTTTAGCATCCCAACTTATTTTAACACTTAATCATTTAATATTTCTTATTATTAAATTCATGTAGGTTTTCATTAATTTAATCGATCAAGTGCAAGGAAGAGTGCCTACTACCACTAATTCAGTATCAAGGAATATCAAACCCTCAATAGTACTAACTAACACATCCGCCCATCCTAACCTACGTCCGCATCCTCCCTATCCTTCCTCTGCTAGTATAGAAGTGGATGTCGACTTCACTGACCTGAGCACATAAGAACCTGAGAGCAGTAGCATCGACTGAACAATGAACTTAGCCTCTCCTAGCAGGCTTCCAACCATCGCCATCACAACAAATTGGGGAGCGTGTCTCATCACATCCCTCCCACGAACTTTGGTATCATAGTAACATAGGGTGGGAAATACATCGATCCCTCTCAACATACGGGGTCTATACCCTATCCAATCGTTCTCTATTGCTATCAAGATTATCAGAGTGTGTCATTGTGTCATCTGTTTGGTCAATAAGATTCTTTACATAAGTAATTTCTAATCCACACATCATATTTAGTACTTGGCTATCACTTAGCCCCTCTGCCCTGTGGGTTAGTATTTAAAAAAAAATAGACATTCATAGCAATCATTTCCACTCAATCATTATTTCCTTTCATGTAACAAATTTAGTTCATCACAACTACACATGGCATACAATAATTCAATCAATCACATCAAGAGATGGTATCTGGGTACGACATCATATATTACACATTTTATCAATGAAAACATTTAAACATATACTATCATCGTAAATACAAAAATCCCATGATAATCACCACATTGTGACCGCATAAAAATAGTAACATAATAATCATGGTGACATCATAAACATAGTAACACCATAATCTCGGTCCCATCACGTTGTAAATAAAGATTACCGAGTCGAGAAAATTCCAAAAGATAATAATAAAATAAAGTGCAATATGTCTAACTCCTAAATATTCCTAGTCAAAAATAAAATAGCATAAAATGGGGCATTACATACACCCACCCTTTAGGAAACTTCGTCCCAAAGTTATAGTAAAAAACAAAAATAAAAAAGTAAAAAAAATAAAAGTGAGGGATAATCATGACGCATGATCTCTGGATCCTACTAGGTATTTGATCCTATGATATACTTATCTCGTTGGTCCTTTACTTGATTAGACATATTGATAGGAGGCATTCTTATATTTTGTTTAATGTTTGCATAGGTTGTTGATTTGACCTATTCAAGGTTCACTATTATATTCAATCCACACAATAATTTAGATCTTTGTTAAATTGCATTATATTTTCCATAATGGGATTTATAAGAAGAGCTTGTCTTCTACATAACTTTTTTTTTATTTGATCATAAAACATTGTCATGAATCTTTGATTGATTGTAATTTCTACTTAACTTCACTTGGGATTACATCATTTATCAATCAAATAATTATTGTTACTCAACAAATTTGAGAAGATTTTGATTCACAAGACTCTAGATATGCCATTCCATATATGATTTTAACTTTCCCACAAAGGTCACACCTATCTCGAATGCAACCAAATCATGTCCACCATGAATCTCAACCTACCATGTTTACAAACATACTTTGTAGGATTGTATGATCTTACAATCCCTTAGTATTGACAATTCAATATAGTCTATCCCTACAAGGTCAAAATATAACTTACTAGACCCAATCTTTCATACTCACTTTAACACAAATTACTATACATTAATTATGCATATTCAACATACTCACATTATCAATGATTTTGTAAAGACACACATACTCTTCCACAATTAATTTCCTCATATTAATTTGGAAAGAGCGTTATTGCACCAAGAATGTAATCCTACTACCACCTTTGTAGCCATTGTTTAAGCATGTCTACCTAAAAGAGTAATACAAGATTGCCCAAATGTTTAAGAATCAACATCCTACGAGGGTCGATCACCTCAATCTATAATTACTATTATGTACTTCTCTTTTATAATTATTTTCTTCATATCTTCTTATCTCAATTTATACCTTCAAGCAATATTCATATTGATACGTTATATTTGCATGATACTAACCACAAAGATGTCTAATCCTTTAGATATCTCTATCTCTCTCAAGAATTCCCTCTTACTAAGACCACTTAGAATTTTAAGAGTGGGGTCAACATGCCCCATATTTGGCATTTAGACCTTCCAACTCATTTTAGTTTAAAAAACCTTCACTTATCTTTGGTTTAGATAGACATAAAATATCCCTTACATGAACATTGAAATTGTCATATTGATCTCTTCTTCTCAATCTTTAGATCAACCACGAGGTGGAAGCAATTATTTAGTTAATTATACAAATTTGTAATATTCCATCAACAAATGTATAAAAATTACTCAACTAATTGATGCACATTCAAACATGAATAAGATCAATATTTCATATATAAATGAATTCCCTATAATAGGTACATGACCACTAGAATCTTGAGGGATCATGAATATTATAGGGAATATGGTGAATTATAATCATATTAAACTATATTTAAAATCAACCATATTCATATGTGAGCCAATGTTTAATGAACAACTTATATTTAAGTATACGAAATGATATATAACCTAATAAACCATATTATTTATTTCCAATCCTAGTAAATCAAAATTATGACCACTCATAACTATAATTATCCACAACTATAATAAGTGTCTTAGTATAAATTCATTATTATAGATCTTGAATTTTATGATCTTTCTTATATGTTATTATTACAGTTTCTTCTATATAATGATTATTATTATTTGCATTCATCTCTTCTTTTCTTTTTTTTCAATTAAATAATACAACATCCTAATTATATAAACACTATATATTCTTATATACAACTATTATCATTATTAATTCTCTCTTTTAAATCTTGACATTTAAATAATACACTATCATAATTACATAAAAATTATATTCTTTATATCCTACTCTTTTTAATGGTTTTGTAATATCCCAATAATAATAATACCCCTAAACATTGATAATAATAAAGAATACAAAATGTATTGTGTAATGAAATAGACAAAATAATTATGACTTCATAATAAATTGGTAAAAGAACTACTTCATAGTGCAGTGCAACATTTCCCAACTACTAACAATTTAAGAAATCAAATATATATTAATTTAATTCAATACAATTAATATGAATGATTTATTTAATCACAAGTATATAAAATTAATTGTTAATAAACACATATAAACCTTTTTATAATAATAATAATTAAAATAAAATAAAAACAACTTAAAAATATTTTGAGTTTTTATCTATTAAACTAATGGTTTAATGATTATCCTAAAATAGTGGCCTTATTTTACCATTTCACCTTCAACCATATTTATTTATTTTTTTTACATTAAAAATTTCACAATATCTTAAACAATGCAAGATACTTCATGCGGCCAATTACCTTCTTGATATAACTGAAAACATGGCTCATAAAATAAGATGAAAGTCCTCTGGCATGAAAGAGTGCATGTATCACACGATTATATAAATATTTCATTATCACACAGTGGAAATAATATCCGTCATAATTAGTCATATTTAGTATGTTGTAAAACATTTAATGCAGCTGCAGGGTTTGATGAAAGTTGGATCTTAAGCTGTTTAATATCTAACTATTAAACTTGTTGCAACTGCATTAAATGCTATGGACCATACTAAATATTATTTATCCAATAGCAAAGTATCCAGAAAAAAATACAAAAAATAAATATTTAAGAGCTGACACTTCATTGTCAAATCAATGACCCACTTACATCACTGCCAACATAACTTTACATACTAACAGGCCATGCAAATATCCAACTGTAAGGCTCATAGGGAGGGCTAGATGTCATAGAAATCCTACCATGGGATTCTAGAAACTCTACCAAATTTTCCCTATTTTTATTTATTTTAGCTTATTTATTTAACCTAGTTTAGGCATGGCCACAACCTTTTTTATTATTATATAAATTACATCCCTCTAATTTTATAAAGGTTGACGGAGGCACTCTGCAGGTAGGCCATGCACCATCTCACAAAGGTTGAGGGAGGATTTTTGCATGTAGGCCACCTGACTCAAGGATGAACAAAATAGTTGTTGTTAGCCAAAACCAAGCCGACTAAACTTGAGTTTACCAATTAATATTAAAATTTAATTTTCACTTTTTCATGCCAAATTTTTTTCTTTTTCACTTGTTGGGTGAAACTTGTCTATCTCCTGACTAGACAATTCTATCAACTTTGGTCAGCCTTTAGACCCGACTGATTTACTTCAACTTACTTGTCGGTTCTACCGACTGATTTTACCTTGACCACTTGTCACTTCGAAGTCGGATGACTTCGACCTCTAAGTCGGCTCACCTCTTCGACCACTCAAGTCAGCTCACCTCTTCAACTTCTCAAGTTGGCTGACCTCTTTGACCTATCAAGTCGGCTTACTCAACCGACCTTGTCGGTTCACTTTGGTCGAAATCTACATAGTGTTTTTCTTAGTCTAAGAGACTTAAGAAATTACAAATGCTTTTCACCTGTGAGTAAGATGAAGTAAAATGGACACATTAACAAATCCAAATAACTTATAAAACATATGCCCAAATATGTAGGAAGACTTGAGTCGACCAATGTGCCGTAAAATCCTGGAAATTTCACGCGGTGAGAAATTTATGGGTTCTTGTTCTTTCACTCAATTGTAACGGTAAAAGACATTTACACAAGTAAATATGGAAATATTGTGCAGCCAAATAAACACATTCAACCATAAACTATTTCATATATATAACTTATGCAGAAATAACAAAGTATTACAAACTTGTCGGTCCAGACTTATCAAACTAGACTTGTCGGCTCACTGACTGATCCTTTTATAGAGCTTCGGCTCTTCGACTGAATCACTTAAACATAAGCTTGAGATTCAACTTCTCTCTCTCACCCTGAGTTCCTCTGTCTCTCTCTTGTGTCTGTAACTCTTGTGTATCTAAGTTAATTTACAATTTGCTTCTTCTATTTATAGGCAACTTGAAGATTGCTTCTACATGGGTCGACTGAATCACCATTAAAGACTGTAATAAATATCTACCTAACAACTTAGCTTCAGAAATAAATTCGACTAGTTTATATTGCCGAATCGTGGACTCTTCCCTCTTGCCAGACTGACCGACAAGATCTTGACTGGTACAGACTCTGACAGAGTCGATTGAGAGTCAAGTACGGATCTGTGAGTAATTACATTTTCCAACACTCCCCCTTAATTATGAGCAGATGGGGTTTTTAAAACAAAAAATTTATAAAATGTTTCAGATCTTAGACATGCTCTGTTTATGACAAAGTTCAATGTACAGAACTTGTTATTCCAAGATAACTACGCAGATACTGGAATGTGTCCCTTGCCAATGGTTTCGTAAAGATGTCTGCAAGTTGATCTTCAGACCTGCAAAATTCCAAACAAATTTCCTTCTTGTTCACCAACTCTCTTATGAAATGAAACCTTGTGTCGATGTGCTTGGTTCTCTTGTGAAACACATGATTCTTTGATAATGCTATGGTTGAATTGTTGTCACAGAAGATTGTTGTCGGTTCTTGATGGTTCTGTGACAATTCTTTTAATACTCTCCTCATCCAGACAGCTTGACATGCAGCACTTGTCACTGCAACATACTTTGCTTCAGCTGAAGACAAAGTTACTATGGGTTGTTTCTTTGAAGCCCATAAAACAACACCTATACCAAAATGAAATGTGTACCCAGATGTGCTCTTCCTGTCATCTATGCTTCCTCCATCATCACTGTCAGTGTAGCCAATGCGTTTAATTTTTTTTGAGGTTGAATACATAATACCAAGGTCTTTTGTGCCACTTACATACCTCAGAATTCTTTTACCTGCTTGCCAATGTGAGTCCTTTGGTGACTCCATGAACCTTGATATTAGACTTACACCATACATAATGTTTGGTCTTGTCACTGTCAAATACATAAGGCTGCCAACAAGCCTTTTGAACAGTGTAGGATCAACAGTGGATCCTTCATCATCCTTGCTCAATTTTAAACCTATTATTACTGGTGTTGGGGTTGTCTTGCAATTAGACATGTTACATATTTTTAAAACTTCACTTGCATACTTAGACTGTGATATATAAATACCACTTTCAGACTGCTAAACTTCAATGCCCATAAAAAACTTTATAAGCCCCAGATCAGTCATTTCAAATTCACTTTCCATGACTGTTTTAAAATATGTTATGCCATAATCACCAGTAAATATTAAATCATCTACATATAGGTAGAAAATTAACATATTACCTTGCTCATCGACTTTGGTGTACAAAGTCGGTTCACTTTCACTTCTGTGAAATCCATTTTCAGTGAGATAGGAATCAATCTGACTGTACCAAGCTCTAGGAGCTTGCTTCAAACCATATCATGCCTTTTTTAGCCTGTACACTTTATGCTCTTACCCTGGAAATTCATACCCTTGTGGCTGTTCCACAAATACTTCCTCTTCTAGATAGCCATTTAAGAATGCCGACTTGACATCCATTTGATGAACATGCTATTTGTTTTGTGCAGCAATGGAAAAAACTGTTCTGACTGTATCCATGTGTGCAACAGGTGCAAATGTTTCATTGAAGTCGACGCTGGGTTGTTGTGTGAACCCTCTTGCTACCCTTCTTGCTTTGTGGTTCTGTACATTCCTGTCAGCATCTTGCTTTGTCTTGTAAATCCATTTGACACTGATTACATCTTTATTTGTTGGTACATCAACCAATTCCCATGTCTGGTTTTTCTCAATGCATTCTATTTCTTCATCCATGGCTTGTGCCCATACTTCTTCTTCAACAACTTCTTCAAATGTTAGTGGATCATATATAGGGGAAAATAATGCAAAGAGAGATAATGAATTTGGTGTACCGGCTTCATATATCTCTCGCAGACTTCTTGTCTTCATGGGTTTTGTCGATGTCGACCTTGACGAAATGCTTGATGGAGTCTGCTGTCCTCTTTGTGTACTTGTCGATGTAGCTTGAGATGCTACTTGTGTCGATGGTCCTTGTGCTGAACCATGTCTTGGTGTCATGGGAGTTGATGGTGCTGTGACTGGTTGACTTACATGTGGTATTTGAACCACTTCCTCTTCCATATCATCATTGTCGACATTCAACACAATGTTGATAGTTCCATCCCATGATTCATTCTCAACAAATTGAACATCTCGATTGATTATCACTTTCCTTGTGACAGGATCATACAACTTGTATGCTTTTGTGTCTTCTGAATAGCTGACAAAAATACATTTTTGTCCCTTCTTGTCTAGCTTCCTTCTCAGCTCATCTGGAATATGAGCATATGCAACACAACCAAAAACTTTTAAATGTGAAACACTATGATTCATACCTGTCCATGCTTCTTGGGGAACTTTGTTCTTCACACTCTTTGTCAGACATCGGTTCATAATGTATAAAACAGTTGCGACTGCTTCACCCCAATATTCATTTAGAAAATGCTTGGCTGCCAACATGCTGCGTGCCATCTCCATGATGGTTCTATTCTTTCTTTTGGCAATACCGTTCTGCTGAGGTGTATACCATGCAGTGAATTGTTTTTGTATGCCATGGGTCTTGCAAAAATTCAGAAATTCATTTGAAACATATTCACCTCCTCTGTCAGTCCTTAAGATCTTGATGTGGTGACCACTCTGGTTCTCCACAAGTGCCTTGAACTGCTGAAAATAACTAAATGCATCAGATTTATGTTTCAAAAAATATACCCATGTTTTTCTTGAGTAGTCATCAATAAAAGTTAGAAAATATTTGCAGCCACCAATGGATGATGTCTGCATTGGACCACAAATATCAGAGTGCACAATTTCAAGTGGTGTGCGTGCTCTATAGGACTTTTCAACTGGAGAAGTTTCTCTGTGTTGCTCGCCAAAAATGCAGCCTTCACAAACCCTCTCTAGTCTGTCGATCAATGGTAATCCCTTCACCATATTCTCTGTGTGCAGTAGCTTCAGCCCACCAAAATTCAGATGTCCAAATCTAAAATGCCACAACCAGGATTCATCCTGAAATTCTATCTGAAATGTAGCTTGCAAATTAGCGCTGGCATTTTATTTCTTGTCGAGGAGATCGACTATTTCTTCACTTTTTTCCTTGAATGCAGTTCCTATATTTGTCTTCCCTTTCATGTCGTGAACTATCCTCAATGGAAACAAGCGGTTGCTTATCATTGGCACTTTTGCTATCAGTTGGTCACTTGGACGCTTGTCTTTGATCACACAGTGATCATCTTCCATGTAGACCAGTGTAGCCTTTTTGTATCAACTATCCAATGCTTAACAAATTATGTTTCAGACCTTCGACATGATAGACATCAGGGATATACTTACTCCCCCCCTGTTTGGTTAGAATATCAACAATGCCTTTTCCTAAAACAGTAACTTGGACATTGTTTCCAAGTGTAACATCAGTTTTAACTGAATTGTCTAGACTAGAAAACAAATTTAAATTACCAGTCATGTGGTTGGTGCAACCTAAATCCAAGTAACATATGTCATGTGGACTTTCTTGAACAACATTGCATTCGACTGGAGATGTTGATGCCAATAACATTGCACTTTTCGAAGTGCTGGTGCTGGTTGACTGATTTGGGCTTTGCCTTCCTTGGTCACATTGTTTCTTCCTGTATTCATATGCATAATGACCAAATTTCTTACAGTAATGACATTGAATTTTTGATTTATCAAACCTCTGGCCACTTGGATGACTTGGGTTCTGATTATCTCCTCTGCCACTGACATTTGTAGGACTTTTTCCTCGTCCTCCTCTTGAAGAGATTCTTCCTCTGCCTCTGAAGTTGTTTCTCCCCCTTCCTCTACCATGGCTTATGGATGACTATGCTACAAATGCACCTTCCAATGATGTTTGTGTTCTGCTGAGTCCGTGTTCATGATTGATGAGTGAAGCTTGCAACTCATCAATGGTAAATTTTGTCATGTCTGTGTGTTCTTCTAAGGTCACAACAAAGTTTTCAAATCTTGGGGGAAGACTTCTGAGAATTTTTTCAACAACCCTTCGGTCTTCTATGGATTCTCCATGAGATTTTAGTTGGTTTATCAACCCAACAAATCTGGTGTAGAATGTGTCTACATTCTCTGAATATTTCATGGACAGAGATTCAAAATCTCTTCTCAGAATCTGTAGCTTGGATGTCTTTACCTTATCCAAACCTTGATAGGAAGTCTCCACTGTATCCCATGCTTGCTTAGCATTAGTTTTTGCGGCTATTCTTGGGAGTATGCTCTCATGCATAGCTTGATGTATGTAGAACAAATCTTTTCCATCTTTCTTCCTCTGTTCTCTCAAGACATCTTTCTCAACCTGTGTGAGTTTGTTATATGCTATAATGTCTACTGTTTTTGCATAGCCATGCTGGACTATCTCCCAGAAATCTTGAAATCTGAATAAAGGCTTCATTGTTAAATACCAATATTCATAATTCTTTCCTGTAAAAATTGGAGTTTGCAATGAACCAGAAGTGGAAGCCATTTTTAATTTTTTTAATTAACTTTCCTTAGAAAATTAATTTCCACCTTATAAGACAAGATTTCTTTCCGAAATCTTGGGCTGATATAAACCTTGCTCTGATACCAGTTATCCAAAACCAATCCGACTAAACTTGAGTTTACCAGTTAATATTAAAATTTAATTTTCACTTTTTCATGTCAACCTTTTTTCTTTTTCACTTATCGGGTGAAACTTGTCTATCTCCCGACTAGACAAGTCTATCAACTTTGGTCGACCTTTAGACTCGACTGATTTACTTCGACTTACTTGTCAGTTCTATCGACTGATTTTACCTCGACCACTTGTCACTTCGAAGTCAGCTGACTTCGACCTCTAAGTCAGCTGACCTCTTAGACCACTCAATTCGACTAACCTCTTCGACTTCTCAAGTCGGCTGACCTCTTCGACCTATCAAGTTAGCTTACTCAACTGACCTTGTCAGTTCACTTTGGTCGAAATCTACAGAGTGTTTTTCTTAGTCTAAGAGACTTAAGAAATTACAAATGATTTTCACCTATGGGTAAGATGAAGTAAAATGGACACATTAACAAATCCAAATAACTTATTAAACATATGCCCAAATATGTAGGAAGACTTGACTCGACCAATGTGCCGTAAAACCCTGGAACTTTCACGTGGTGAGACATTTATGGGTTCTTGTTCTTTCACTCAACTGTAATGGTAAAATACATTTACACAAGTAAATCTGGAAATATTGTGTGGCCAAATAAACACATTCAACCATAAACTATTTCATATATATAATTTATGCGGAAATAACAAAGTATTACAAACTTGTTGGTCTAGACTTGTCGGTTTAGACTTGTCGGCTCACCGACTGATCCTTTTACAAAGCTTAGACTCTTTGACTGAATAACTTACATAGAAGCTTGAGCTTCAACTTCTCTTTCTCACCCTAAGTTCCTTTGTCTCTCTCTTGTGTCTCTAACCTAATTTACAATTTGCTTCTTCTATTTATAGGCAACCTAAAGATTGCTTCTACATGGGTCGAATGACTCACCATTCAAGACTATAATAACTATCTACCTAACAACTTAGCTTCAAAAATAAATTTAACTGGTTTACATTGCCGAATCATGGACTCTTCCCTCTTGTGAGACTGACCGACAAGATCTTGACTGGTACAGACTCTGACAGAGTCGGCTGAGAGTCAGGTACGGATCTGCGAGTAATTATATTTTCCAATAGTTGTCCCATTTGGTACTTTTTTCAGGTAATTTTTTTCAGCTGTTCCACTGTGGGTCTCCCTTCTGGTGAAGAAGGGAGAAGACAACCACCCTCAAAACCTTCTTCCTTGTCTGGCTAGCATACACTATGTCCATGGCGGCTGGTAGTGCCTGATTTTACTTACCGGAGCTGCCAAGTATGGAAACTTTGGTAGCAGTGGGAGATTTTCATTTTGAGATTTAATAATTTATTATGGAGGTTGCTGAGTTGGGAAAAGAGAAAACCAAAGGTTGTTGGCCACAAAGCTAGTTACAGTTTCTTACCAGAATTGTAATGTTCACTTATTCTTCATTTTCAGTTGAAGAATATGAGTTCCCAAACATATATATTGTCCATATGGATTTTCTTGACATATTCAAATGGTATTTATTGAACATATTCTTTGCGTGAGCTCCCTACCCTCTCGGTAATTTCCATAGGTATGATCGCTGCGCACAAGGCATGTAATGTGCCAGGGCCTTCTGATTGATATTTCATTTCTAAAATCACTAGGTATGCTTGCTGCTTGGGCCTGTAATGTGCCAATGGCCTTCAGATTAATATTTTATTTGGATTTTCTTCTAGTTAATTTCAAATATATATAACTATTATTTCATTATGTTCATAGAGTTTATCCTTGCATTTTCAGGAAGAGTATTTTAGTATAACTGTAAATTTTGCTTTTCATTATGTGCATAGAGTTTATCCTTGCATTTTCAGGAAGAGTATTTTAATATAATTGTAATTTTTTCTTCAATATCTGAAAGTATAGATAGATGTTTGTACAACATATCCCAATTTTATAGCAGTTTGAAGGATAATATGTATATCAATGTGTTTAATTTTTTTTTTAAACTTTTATTTTTATCTTAAATTTCGTTTGCTAATTAGATAAAGATAATTAAGTGAAAACTACCCTCAAATCAAAGTTGTGATTATTAGTTCTTCAAATTATGTTTTTCCCTTTTTACTATTGCAGGTAAAGACATTTGATACATGCTTTGAAGGAGGAGTGTTTATGCCCACTAGCCAGTTTTGAGCAACATTGATTCATGGCTCATTTTATGAGCTGTAACTTAGGATTTGGTTATATTTTGGAATAGACTTCATTTTACAAGCAACCTTTCTAATTGGCCTCACAAAATGGGTATTATTTCAAACAATTACTTTTTTTTCTCAATCTAAGAGTTTGTATAAATTTGACTTTTTTTATCGGAATATATATATATATATATATATATATATATATATATATATATAATTATTTCTAGTTAATGGTTAATAATCATGTTTTTCCATGCCTTGGGGTTGGGATATGTGTTGGCCAATAGTTTTGTGGACCCATGGTATTGGGTTAACTGCACCCATGGTATTTTCCCTTATAAAATAAAGCATTGTAACATGGCTGTGTAAGGTATTATAGCATTTGTAAACAATCTCTGTGATTGTGTGACAGAGACTGCGAGAGCGTGAAGAGGAAGTGTAGCGGTTTTGCTGCAGGTTGTATCCCTTCATCTTTTTGGACTGCAATAAAATGACTGAAAATTTCTTTGTGGACGTAGCCCATCGTTTGGGTGAACCACGTTATATCTGTGTCTCTCTGTAATGTGTTTTGTATATTGTTTAATGATTTAACTGTATATTTTTTATTACTCCGCGGTCCTATTTTCTAACACTGTTTAAACTACACTTTCGTCATCTAGATCCATTAAATTTATCAATTCTAAGCTTTTGATGCCATTTTAATAGAATGGAATATTTACAACATTCCTTGTTCGGATAAATCAAAATTTATAAAGCATATTTCCATCTCATACAAGAATTGAAATAATCTAAGATAATGCTTGCAAATACCTGGATTTCATAATTTATATTCATAGCTCCCGTGTCCTCCTTTGGTAGCTTCCCTTCGCCAAAAACTTATTGACCAAACCAACAAAGCACCTTTTCGACCAGCTTATCGTGCTGGCCTTAGGAAACCAATGAGTTTCCTAACCCCCGAGCCCACAATCTGATAATCTGAATAGAAACCTCTCTTAGTTCCATGTCATTTTACTCTTACTTTGAGTTTCCCACTTCCTCAAATTCTCAAGTTAACCCCCTCATCGGTTCCCTTTACTTTTTATAGAAAACAATCCTGAATCGTATTCTCCCCCAAAAGAAAAAAAACCGCCCCTCTCATATTTCCTACCTTGCCGTAATACCCATTTTCCCTCCTCCTTCCTTCAATCTTACTCCACCACCCTCAAGCTCATTTAGCGGGACCCAAAATAATTAATTATATTCCATTAATTAAAAAAAGCAATAATTAAATATATTTCTTGCATTTTTTTATCTAGAGTTGCTTAATAATATTAATGCAATTTAAGTTGGTCTTATTGATTTGATTGAAAACATTTAAATTTTTCTAGGTAGTATCACCTAATGGTTTGTAAGAGATTGATTTAATTAATGCTTGTTTGAGTCACCCTTTTGTATGAAGTGTCTTAGAATAAAATATTTTTTTTGGGTGAGTTTTGAAGATTTAGGATAATATATATCTTAACTAATTACCAATCGAATCCAATTCCACAATAATGGCTTAGTTTGTAATTTGAAGTCTAATAATTGTATTGGTTGAATAAATAATATTAAGTACATTAATCACATCTCCTTTAGATTCAACCAGTAATATATATGTATGTATATGTTACCAAACATGTAAATCAATTGGAGAGTCAAATAATTTGTTTAATCATAATCAATGGAGCTTAGGTGTATCCCACAATTGTTATAATATTATTAATAATGTTATTGAACTAACATTAATAATAATAATAATAGTAACTATTATTACCATTAATGATGAATAATAATATCAACACTTATTTATTAAATCGATAAGTAATTCAATATAAGCATAACATATTTGTATTAAAGAAAGGCACCCTTAACAGGTTAATTAATCATGCTTATGAGTTAGACAAGACAATTCTCTAGTGTTAATGTTCTATCTACAACACCTCACATTGATGACACTTTCAATTGACAATACTTACTTTAATTGTTTATTAAAATGTTTACATATGATAAATAATTCACTTATTTACACATTAACAAATTAACCATTCATTGCCTAAGTTGATTAATACATTGTTAACTGAGTTATCTATGACATTTATACAATTATTTACATGTGACGAGTATCTTGTACATTAATACTATCGTACATGTACGAGGTGTGCATACGTGGCGAGCGCATGCACATATCGGATATGCACTATAACAAACACCATCCTTCGTATGCATACCTGCTAACTACTAATAATGATCATCCATGCAAGTAGAACACGCATAAATATAACATAATTATTTTAGCATCCCAATTTGTTTTAACACTTAATCCTTTAATATTTCTTATTATTAACTTCATGTAGGTCTTACTTAATTTAATTGATCAAGTGCAAGGAATAGTACCTACTACCACTAATTCAGTATCAAGGAATGTCAAACCTTCAATAGTACTAACTAACAGATCCTCCAATCCTAACCTACATCTGCATCCTCCCTATCCATTTTTTCTAGTATAGAAGTGGATGTCGACTTCACCTAACTGACCACATAAGAACTTGAGAGCGATAGCATCGACTGAACAATAGATCTAGCCTCTCTTAGCAAGCATCCGACCATCGTCATCATAACAACTTGGGGAGCATGTCTCAACACAAACCTCTCATGAACTTGGGTATCATAGTAACATAGAATGGTGTTATAGATCAAAATGACACATCTCTTCCTGTGACCACTTTCCCATGATTCCGTCGCATGTCGACACTTCTAGGACGACACTTCATGAAAGTCATTGAAAAAACACCTAACTTGGAGGACCTATATCTAGAGTTTTGTAACTCTGTTTTACCTCTTCTATACATTGTTGGAAAGTTATTTCAGTTAGATAAAAATTTCTAGAAGACACCAAAGTCTGAAAATGCCCAAAAGTACCCTAAAAATGATATTGTTTATGCATATGCGACTTTCCTTAAGGAAACCCGCATGTTGCATGCGACTTGTCTACATAATACTCGTGTGTACCTTGAAAATGTGACTATTTGCATTGAAACCCATGTGTATCCCCTGAACACATGACTGATGTCTCTACAACCTGCGTGTTCATGTCAAAAATACATTTTTCAAAATTTAGGTGGTTTGGTTGGTTATGCAACTGAATCCTTCAGTTGTAACTAATTTGTCTTTAACCCTCCCTCTTCAGAAGCATATAAATAAAGGTAGGGAGGTCCATGAGAGGGCACTTGAATCTTTGCATTGTTATGCTGGAGGAATTGGGACTCTCTTTTCCCACACCTTTTTCCCAGAAGCTTTCTCCTTGTGCTGCAGAGCTTGGAGGCCGAGTAACTTGGAGAAGAGAAGCAGCAGAACTTGATCAAGGTTTCGTGAAGTGCCCAACTTGAAGAGAAGGTATATTTGTAATTTTTTTCAAGATTAATAAAGATGTGATGTCCTTCTTCTTCCCAAATCATTGTTCAATGTGTGATTGAATCTCTATTTATGATCATATGATGATGTTAGTCAGATCATTATTTCATATTGCTTTGATTATCATTACTTTATATGTGGTCATATTGGTTTGAGGAAGGTATAATTCATTTTGCAAGTCTCTTGGAGAAAGAGGATCAAGAGGAGGATTGAAGGGATTCTTGGATCAAACTTCATTTGTTAAGGTATGAACCATTTGTATCTCTCTTTCAACCCGGTTACGTTGATGGCCTCTTAAACCCTATCCATAGGAAATTTTCCTTTACAACAGAACTGGTGACTCCATTGGGGAGAGCCTTGTCTGTTTGGGGTATCTATGTCTTTCTTCTAGTATTTTGCATTGTTTTAGGTCCTTCTTTCCACTTAGGAATACCTTCTAAGTTTTATAGTACACCTCCCCTACCTTCCTAAGGTAGTTTTTGACTTTTTTGGGGATTTTTTCCACCCATACGCGAGTTGCAGACTAAACAGTCATGTGTCTAGTTTGTACATGCAACCTGCTATACTGTCAACCCTGTATGAAACATGACTTATCAGTAGTACAACTCGTGTGTGCCCCTAAAAGAATGTTTTTTCCTCATTTTTGTGGTTTTTTTGTTGTTGTGGGCTATTTGGTAGGTCTTTTGGGGTCCTCTGCAGGTGCATGACTCTAGGGAGTTAGTGTCATCCTTTTTTGTTGTTATTTATCTATGTGGTAAGTCTTTTATAGCATTAGGGTTTATCTTTTCTCATTCCTCCCAGCCCCTTTGCTTGGTTTAATTTTTGGCTTATGTTTCCGGTCAGCCTATGTTAGTGATTTTTTTGTCTGATTTCAGAAGCTGGTTGGTGTTTGTTTCCTTTTTCTTTTGTTAGTTAACTTCACCTTGCCAAAATAGTTAACTTGTCTCTTATTCAAGCCTTCCTTCCAAGTAGGGTTTATACCGACTTTAGGGCATTCTAGAGTTTGTTTGGTGGTTGTATAGCAGAGTTCATTTTGCTTTGTTCTTGTTATCTGCATACTTTTGTTTGTAGGTAGTTTTTCTTTTGCATTTATAAAAGAAAAAGAAAAAGAAAAATAGCATATAGTTGTTTAATATGCATGTAGATTAGGGTTTTGTCTTTAATGCACTGCATATCATTATTTTTGAAAAAAATTAAAAGAAATTGTTCTTTTGTGGCTTTCAAGTTTCTATTTGAAAAATAAAGAGAATAGTTTTTGCTTTTTGCATTTCATTTCGCTTTGCTTAGTAATTTTGTTTCAACTTTGAGTCAAAACACCACATAAGTTTCACGCCATTTGCCTCTAACTAAAAAAACCTTCTAAAATGAATGATATAATTTAAAAATTATTAGTAAGTTCTATTTTATAGGATCCTACACCAACTAGCTTAGGATAGACTTGTGGATTAGGGAGTTTCAACTCTCACAATTGTTTAAATTCAGACGTAGTTGGCCAATCAAGAGGTAAAACCTCTTCTATGTTGATTGTATCTGGGAATATCCTCTCAAACAGGAGTTAAGTATGAGTCCACATGGAGGCTTGGACTGAGGAGATAACCCTCCGATTCCTTGTCAAAGCATAAACCAAGGTTTTTGTGCATCTAGGGACTTCTGTCAATACCACACTTTAGGCTCCGTGTGGTGTCGATGTTGACAGGGTTTTGGGTTTTGCTACCCTGCCCATGTGTATGAAACAAGATTATGAATACCCCCCCATACTGTTAGTATAGTTGTGGTAGCCTTTAGTCTCTTTGACATCTAGGGTTCATACACAAGTACACCGAAAGGCTATTTCTAGTTGACCTTGGACAGGCTTGGAAGGTAACCCTAGTAGAAGGTGTGGGAGGGCGGTGGGTGATTCCTCTGCTTATGCCTAAGAACATCTATAGGGACACCAAGTAACTGTCTCTCATCTTTATTTTGGAAAGCATATCTTATACCTATTTGTCTGTTTGGCTTTAGGAATATTTAGTGAGTGTTGTGTGGTTTGTCTGTACTTAGTTTTCCTTCAGGTGTATGCTTTGTACTTTTGGTTTCCTGTTGACCTCAGACTTTGTATTATTGTTTGAAACTATGGCTAACACCCCTTTGAACACCAACCAAGAGATCCCCATGATGGGAAGTCCTTGTACTATTACTCTCATAGGGAATGTTGGTTTTCCTTTGATGGGCACCTTGAATCTACATGGATTCACCCTAGGGCTACCGATGTGGTTGTTTTCCACTCCAACTATCCTAAATGCCCCTGATGCTTCTCAAGCAAGCTCCTTATATCAAGGGCAACAAAACATTGCTTCCCTTTCAAATGTAGTTGATTCTCCTCCTCCTTCTACCTCATCCAGTGAAAGTACTGATATTAGTAACCGACAGTCTAAAAGGAGTAAAAGAAGGAGGAATAGGAAGAAGACACATATGCAAGAGGGAACATATCCAACCTCTGCAAGTCATGTCAGATCTAAGCACTCAACCTCTGCAAGTCAAGTTGATATTCACCATCCAGCCTCTGCTGATCATGCTGGTGGGATCCTTCCAACCTTTCCAGGTCACGTTGGATCCAGTCACTCAGCCTCTATAGTTCATGCTAAGGACATCCATTCAACCTCTAATGTTCAAGTTGAACCTCCCCATCCAACCTCTACAAGTAATGTTGGATCCATCCACCCAGGCTCTGAAGTTCATGCTGGGGGCACACACTCAACCGGTTGCAAAGCATGTTGATCCTAACCATTCAGCCTCTGTCGTTCATGCTGGTGGTGCCCATCCAACCTCTGCAGGTCATGTTGGACCCAGTCTCTCAGCCTATGTGGTCCATGCTGAAGACAATTCATTAGCCACTGTGAGTCATGTTGACATTGTTGAAAAGACTAACCGTTCAAAACACAAGCCCAAGTTCCTTTGTAAGTTTTGTGAGGGATACCACCTTATTTATAAATTCCCTTCTATCACAGAGGTGCGAAGAGTTTGGTTTCATGGTCATCCCATTTTTGAAAATTCTGAAGTTTTTCAACAACCAGCCTCTCTCAGTCAGGTTGGACCCAGTCAACCAGCCTCTGGTGGTCATGCTGGGGGAAAAATCTCAGCCTATGTAGGTCATGCTGAGAGCAAATAGTTAACCACTGCTAGTCACGTTGACACCATTGAGAAAACTGTTCGTTCGAAGGGAAAACTTAAGTTCCCTTGTAAGCTATGCCAGGGATATCATCTTACTCACCAGTGCCCTGTTATCACAGAGGTGCAAAGAGTGTGGTCTGAGACTCAAGAATTTTCTTCTCCTGAAAAACCTATAGTTTCTCAACAACTTACTCAACCTTTGGTTGATTAAGTGTTCAAACCAATCTCATCTTTGGTTCACCGCACTCTTCTTTCAGAGAGTGATCCTTATGTGATTGAACCAATGTCATATTTGGTCAATCCCACTCTCCCTTCGGAGAGTGACTTTCATGAAACGGTTGAATCGATTTCATTGTCGATCAATCCCACTCTTCCTTTAGAGAGTGACATGTTTGCTAGTCACATTTTCTTCACTGCCAATTCAGAACTTACTAAACAAGGGGGCACTAAACTTACTTCGGATCAATCCCCACCAAGATCTTGGATTGCTTCCTTTGATTGGGATAGCCTAGTTGAGCCGCTCATTCCTTCTAATGCACCTTTCCAGATAAAGGTCAAAGTTGGACAGTACATGATTACTCGTTGTATCGTTGATGAAGGAGCCTTAGTTAGTATCTTGTCTGCTCATGCTTGGTGAGGCATGGGATCTCCTAGACTTGTGTTGACATCTAGTGAGTTACTGGCATTTGATAGAAGAACTAGTATAGCCTTGATAATTCTTGTTCAAACACCTATTACTTTGGGTGGGAATACCGTCTTAGTTGACTTCATGGTGATATAAGACCCCTTGGACTTCAATATGTTCCTCGGACGTGATTATGTCTATGCCATACAAGCTGTGGTGTCAACATTCTTTCATGTGATGTATTTTAATAATGGCGAAGAAATTGTCACTATCGATTAGTTGGATTTTCTTGAGATATCTCCTAACCCAACTAGAGACCAGGATTTTCCTTGATTGATTCCCAGTGTTTCTATAGACACTACGTCACCACAGGTGAGATATGTGGCCTCATGTCCTTTGCATTCAATTTCTACTGAGAAGCAGGCTCTATTTTCATGCTTACCTTCTTGGGACTTGGTCCCAACAGTTGACCAGGTGAGTCATCCTATACAATCTATGGAGCTCTCTCTCCACTCTGTTGATCCATTTCAAAGTTTATACATGTGTCCTATCTCAAATGATCTCCTTCCTTCATATGAAGTCTTCCTAGAGTCTTTGATATAGTCTGACCTTCTTTTGGATGTTGATTCAGTTGTGACTAAGTGTAACCCTGATTTGCTTAGTAAGCTTGATATTTCCATTGATCGGTCTTCTTATGTTGGTATTTTTGAGTTTTTGGTCTCTCCCTTCAAACAACAAGTCAATGATCCTGATAAATTTGTTTTTTCCTATGAATTTTTCAACTCCTGTGATACTGAGTTTGTTCTTGCAGACTCTATCTCCCTTGTTGATTTTTTCTCTCCTTCTAAGGTTGATCTTACTGGTTATAAACCCTCGAGCCTTGGTGCTATAGAATCTTCTCCAATCGATTCTACCTTAACTACACCTTTTGTAGAATATAGAAAAGTCGTAGGTGTTTTTTCCAAAGTGACCCACATCAGATCTTTTCTTTTGAATATGATCCCGATGTTGTTGTTTCTTGGAGACAAGATTCTTAGTTGGATTCAAAACTGTTTATTTGACTTGTCTTATTGTTCAAGATGTAACTGCATTTGCATGTGCCCTACTCACGCTTATGAACGTGATGCCGGATTCCACACTTTTAGCTCTCATCGCTTAGCCTTGTATCATTTTTCCTTTGCAAATTGACACCTTTTATCTTGAGGAGACATTTCCCAAGTGTCTTTATCCTACTCATGATCCTTTCATTATGCATAGTTTTGTTACTTGCACTTGGAACTAGTTTCACCTACCTATGACACTCGTCTCCTCACATTTAGAGCATTCTTTCTACTCTCCTTTGAGATCATTAAAAACAGTAAGGAGGTCATGAGTTGAATTTTCCAGACTCGTTAAAACTTCATGGGAAAGATATGGATTTTCTTTAGGCCCAGGTCCAACTCTTCAAAATAGACTTGACTGCCGAGTAAACTTGTCCGTTCAGGCTCGTTAAGAATATGTGAATGGGCATCCACATTGGTGGTAGTTTATCTCTTTTTCGGACCATGTGGAATAATATGAAAAAGGAACATTCTCTTTTCTTTGGAATTGAAAAGAGTATTCTCAGGCATAGGTTTATCACTTTTACGGACCTGATGGACTAAACTTACGGAAAAGGAGCACCCGGTATGAGCTCAGTTTTCTCTTTTTCATGCTCTGGACCCAAACATGAAAAATATTTTGAGTGTACTTTATGTATTTTTCATGCTCGCTAAAACCTAAAGAACAAAGCATCAATTTTATTGTTATAAGCCCCATTTCTTGTAATCAAATGGATCTTTCCGAGTGATCTTGCCTTCCTTCACACTCGTAAAACTCAGGCTATATGCTGCTTTTGAAGTAGTGTTGGGTAGGTGGTAATTTAACCTTTTTAGAACCTTCCTGACTAAGTACGAAAAAGGTGCGCCTTACTTCTTCAGAAGCTAAGAGATTACTTCTGTGGTTTGTTTCATACTTTTTTCGGCCAGAGGAGACTAAACTGGATGAAAAAGTTCCCCCCTAGAGTCTCCTTTGGAGTTTTTAGGCTCTCTAAACTATGAAAACATCGTTGAGCATCTACTAATTCGGGCTCATAAAATCCATGAATCAGTGCTTTATTAAGCATTCTTTTGTCTCTTCTTCAAGCTTGTCAAAAATGAAGAAGGTCCCGAGTTTGCTTTCTTGGACTCATTAAACCTTTACAAGAAAGAGGGGAAGGGAAGTTCATTCACATGTTTTTTACATCATGGCATCAAGTCTTATTTCCTTGAACAAAGCACCAGTTTTGAGTCTATCAATAGTTGGGTCCTAGTATTTTGACCTTATCCCGATTCAGAGTTTCTTACTCCTCCGGTTGGTTTATTTTTCCAATTATATGGGGAATCTGTCAATGTCTCCTACATTACAGATTTTTGTTGTTGGTCTTTTTTTGTCAAAAGCTGCCTAAGTCACTTTTTTGTCGTGCTACATGTTCAAGGATTAAACCTTTATCGGCCATTCTGTAGTTTTCTTGACATTTTGTGTTAGCCATTCCCTGGTATCAGTTCATTACATCATGTCCTTGGCGGTCCTTGTCATGAAATTCAATACCAATTCCAGATCCAATTAGTCTTTGAATCACCTTGTGTTGGATGATGGAGGATTCCTTAACGCATTCCTTCCAACGGATCTATTCCTATCAACTGCAACATATCTTTCTATGGGAATGAGATTTAGAGTTTTATGATAGCACCTTGGGGTTGGCAATCATAAGTGTAAATTTACCTCACTATTGGGTAGTGGGAATACCTTACTGTCTCCTACTCGATGGATTCTTCAAGTGTTTGAATTCAAGTCCTTGTATTCACACTTGTTAGAATGTACTAGGTACCTTGGGGTCCATTTTCATTAATGGTGGTTTCCCTCGCGTTTGTTAACGGTTCTCATTATTGACCGATAATCAAATGGTTTCCTCGATGTTCGAATTCAACTCCTTTATTCACATGGTTAGGATTTGTACCTTTTGGGCGATTTGGATTGAAGACCTTGGGCTGAAAGTAGCATCGTCATTTTGCTATTGCCCAAGCTATGTAAGACCTTGTCACACTTCATATGACATTTTGTTGAGACATAGATCCACCTTGTATTTTTGTGGCTATGATCGATTGTTGAGCATGGATCCACCTTGTTCATTTGTGGCCATGATTCCTTTAGATTTGATATGACGCCTTTTTGCATATTGAGCGACCATGATAGTTCCATCAGTTATACATATGTTTATCCGCCTGTATCTTTATGGTGATGATTTGTATATGGAATTGTGTCCCAGAGATAAGTTTTTGTCTGACATTTATCTCTCTTTCAGGTACCTTTGTTCGAACCTTTTGATCTTGGATTCTCTGCTCTCTCCATACTCAGCTATTTTCTTTATAATGTATTTCTGCTATCATCTTCCCCTATAACCTCATACATTAGGGGGAAGCTGTTATAGATCAAAATGACACATCTCTTCCTATGACCACTTACCCATGATTCCATTGCCATGACGACACTTCATGAAAGTCACTGAAAAAACACCTGACTTGGAGGACCCATATATGGAGTTTTGTATCTCTGTTTTACCTCTTCTCTACATCATTGGAAAGGTATTTTAGTTAGATAAAAATTTATAGAAGACACCAAAGTTTGAAAATTCCCAGAAGGTCTCTAAAAATGATATTTTTATGCATACTTGAGTTGCCTTAAGGAAACCTGCGTGTTGTATGCGACTTGTCTACATAATACTCATGTGTACCTTGAAAACATGACTATTTGCATTGAGACCCACATGTCATATGTGAGTATTTGCATTGAACCTGTTTGTATCCCTTGAACATGTGGCTCATGTCTCTGCAACCCGCGTGTTCATGCCAAAAATACATTTTTCGATATTCAGGTAGTTTGGTTGGTTATGCAACTGACTCCTTTAGTTGTAACTAATTTGTCTTTGACCCTATCTCTTCAAAAGAATATAAATATAGGTAGGGAGGTCCATGAGATGGGACTTGAATCTTTTCAATGTTATGTTGGAGGAATTGGGACTCTCTTTTCTCACACCTTTGCCCTAGAAGCTTTCTCCTTGTATTGCAGAGCTTGGAGGCTGAGTTCCTTGGAGAAGAGAAAAAACAGAACCGGATCAAGGTTTGGTGAAGTTCCCAACTTGAAAAGAAGGTATATTTGTACTTGTTTTCAAGAGTAATAAATATTTGATGTCCTTCTTCTTCCCAAATCATTGTTCAATGTGTGATTGAATCTATGTTTATGATCATATGATGATGTTAGTCAAAGCATTATTTCATATTTATTTGATTATCATTACTTTATATGTGGTCATATTGGTTTGAGGAAGGTATAATTCATTTTGCAGGTCTCTTGGAGCAAGAGGAGAAAGAAGAGGATTGAAGGGATGCTTGGATCAACCTTCGTTTGTCAAGGTATGAACCATTATAATCTCTGAAACTTGCTTATATATACTTGCAGAACCATTTTCATCTCTCTTTCAACCCCAGTACTTTGATGGCCTCTTAAACCCTAGCCATAGGAAAATTTCCTTTACAACATGTGGGAAATACATCCATCCCACTCAACATACGGGGTCTATACCTTATCCAATCGTTCTCTGCTGCTATCAATATTATTAGAGTGTGTCATCGTATCATCAGTTTGGTCAATAAGACTCTTTGCATAAGTAAGTTCTAATCCACACATCATATTTAGTACTTGGCTATCACTTAGGTCTTCTTTCCCGTGGGTTAGTATTTCGAGAAATTAGACATTTATAGCAAGCATTTCCACTTGATCATCAATCGATCATTATTTCCTTTCATGTAAAAACTTTAGTTCATCACAACTACACATGGCATATAATAATTCAATCAATCACATCAAGAGATAGTATCTCAATACGACATCATATGTTTCACATTTTATCAATGAAAACATTTAAACATATACTATCATCGTAAATACAAAAATCCCATGAAAATCACCACATCGTGACCGCATAAATTAGTGACATAATAATCATGGTGACATCATAAACATAGTAATACCATAATCTCGGTCCCATCACGTTGTAAATAAATATTACCCAGTCGAGAAAAGTCCAAAAGATAATAATCAAATAAATTGCATTATGTCTAACTCCTAAATATGCCTAGTAAAAAATAAAATAAGATAAAATGGGGAATTTCATATTCAATGAAAATGTTATGTACAAATATCAGTTGCAGGGAAAGAAAGAGGAAAAGGAAAATGCATAGTACATAATTCTTGGTGAAATAAAAGAAAATGAAGTTCTAAGGTACTAGAAAATCAATAACAACAAGAGGTATCTCAAACTCATGCAATGTAAGAAGATCTACTAGGTTAAGTAGATCCCTTGAATGATTCTCTCCTTCAAATTATTATTTATTGATTATGGTGAACAAGAATGTTATGAATAGGCAATGAAGGTTGAAACTAGAAAGAAGTGAGAGCAAGGCATGAATGAGGAGATGGAATCATTGGTAAGAAACCATACTTGGTATTTGGTTGAGTTTCCTTTAGGTTAAAGAGCATTGTAGAATAAACGGGTTTACATGTTGAAGGAAGAAGGAGGAGGCAAGATGCAATATAACGCTAGATTTGTGGTAAAGGGGTTTGCACAAAAGAAAGGTATAGATTTTGATGAAATGTTTTTTCTTGTTGTCAAAATGAATTCAATTAGGACTATTTTAAGTCTGGTGGTGGTAGATGATTTTCATCTTGAATAGTTAGATGTAAAAACAATCTTTCTCCATGGGGATTTGTAGGAAGATATTTATATGCAACACCCACAAGGGTATGAGGTCAAAGGGAAGGATAATTTAGTTTCCAGGTTGAAGAAGAGCTTGTATGGCCTAAAGCAATCTCCAAGGTAGTGGTATTTAAAATTTGATAAGTTTATGACATAGTAGGGTTATAATAGATGTCATTATGACCATTGCGTTTATTTCAAGAGTCTAGATAATGCAAGTTATATTATCTTGTTATTGTATGTGGATGACATGCTTGTTGTATGGTCTAACATTCAAGATATAAATGTGATCAAAAGGAAACTAGATAAATCATTTGGGATGAAGGATTTGGGTGTTGCAAAGCAAATCCTTGGTATGAGAATAACAAGAGACAATAAAAATCACAAATTGACATTTTCTCAGGGTGAGTACATAGAAAAGGTGTTGGATAGGTTTAGAATGAATAATACAAAACCAATTACTACACCTTTAACCATCCATTTCAAACTAATTAATAAGATGTGTACCAAAACACATGAGGAGATAGAATACATGTACAAGGTTCCCTATTCATCAACAATTGGAAACTTAATGTTTGCCATGGTGTGCACAAGACCATATATTACACATGCAGTGGGAGTTGTGAGAAAATATATGAACAATCTAGGTAAAGAGAGTTGGAGGGAAGTATAGTGGATTCTTAGGTATTTGAGAGGTACCACTTTTCATGCATTATGTTTTGAAGGTATAGACATTGTTATACAGGGATATGTTTGTATAAATTCTAAAGCCTTTATGACATAAGGAATTTCATAAACAAGCTAAGGATCTAGGCACACAATTAACCTCACATAGAATTGTAGAGAATTAGCATAAGGAGTGAAGAAGAAGAATTAATGAATGATAAATAAATGATAATTGATATTATTACATAGGTAATACATCCTTATAAATGAAAAGGAGTTGCTAGAAGACAACTCAAGCTACCTCATAAAGCAGGCTTACTAATTATGATAAACCCCATAGTTGGCTAAAGCACTTTCCCAATATACCAAGCACTTCATGAATTAGAAATAGCATGTGTGAGTGATGATGAGTGAAGGAAAGGCTTTCTAATCTTAGAATATGGAGAGAAAATAATGGAGGATGGGTTGGCAACAAAAGTTGCCAGTTTCCTAGTTGACTAGCTTTACCTTATCCACAGAAAAGCAGGATAAAGCAGAATAAAGCAGAATCTGCTGTAAAGCGCATTTACCAATTTTGGATGGCCATAAAGTGGTCAAGATCAACCAAAAATCAGAAATAAATCATTCTTGGANTAAGGTGCAAGTGGATGCCAACTATCTAAGCTAGTGGGTAGGAAATTAATCAAATAATGATTAATTATTTTATGAGTGGGTTTATTATATTCCAACACCTCCATTTAAGCCTGAATTTATGATGATATCTCTTAACTAATCATAAATATATATGCATATAGGGCCCAACAACAAAGCTATGGTCACCCTTTTACAATTTATCTTGTCCAAAGAAATAAGGAAAGAGGTAAAACCTAAAGGGGAAAACCCTCCATCAAGAAAGGACATGAAAAGCAATACCAAAAATGCTAAACTACTGGTGTTGTTGCTGCTCCAAACTAAATGTGGATGTTTGGAGGAATATTCTTCTTGGGAAAAAGATAAATCTGCTCACCTGGATCAAGGACATCTGCAGGATGGAAACTAGGACCATGTATAACAACTGAGATCCAATGATGTGAAGGAAATACTGAAGGATCTTGAGACTTGTAATTAGATCCAAGATGATGAGATGACTTGAACTTCAAACCAGTAGAGATGAAATGAGCTCCAGATAGGTGAAATAACTATCCAAGTGAATGTATAATGTCTCTATCTTCATTTACACAGAGAGGATGTGTGCAAGTGATCATGTAGGAACATAAGAAAGGCATAAGATCAAAGAGCGCAATTGCATGGGCTCCATGGGTTGATCTAGCTTCCAAAGAATCCAAGAGATCACAAATAGGCACAACAGTAGACTCATGGGAATATACTAGTAAAGAATCCTCCGTGGTAGAAGAATGTAAGGAGGAGAGATAGTGATGTTCCAAATCTTCAAGGAGGCTCTGAGAATGAGTGCCAAGAACAAAGGAGGAGACATAGAAGCGCATGGGATCAAGTATGGTAAGTGGTAAGACACTAAAAGGACTCAATTTGGATAAGAAAACATCCTAGAATTCATTGGGTTGCGCCCCATCAAGAAGAGAGGCATGCACAAAGTGTGAGAGGTCTGGAATATGGATCTCAGAATACATGATAGAAGACATAAAGAACACTGAATGTGTGAGTGAATCATCAATAGTAATAGCAGCTCCATTAGTCACTTATTTTTCATCAACACCATCATAAGAAGATGAATCAATATCTTGTACTTCAAGAGACACATAAAAATATGGCTCTTCAATATTTGCTTCTTGATTGAAAGAGGAAGCATTCGAATCAAAGAGAGTAGTAGCAACAAGAATTGTATGAGAAACTTCTTCTTCATGATCAACTTCATCAGAGACTGTGGAGGCCGAGACATATTGAGAGAGAGAAATCATTGAGGAGCTAGAGGAACTCTCCACATAGCTAGATGGATCCTCATTGTCCTTTCCCAAAACTCTATCCAATGTTGTCCAGAGATCCTTTGGGTATTCAACATAATCAATAAGGTAGCGCATGCTTGGAGAGATAGCTAGACAAATATCTCCAATTGCTCTATCAAAGTCATTCAGCCAAATCACTCTGCTCTTAATAAGACTCTTCACCAGCTCCAATAGATACTCATAGAGACCTTATCTCTTTAGATATGAAATCATCTTCAATTTCCACTCTGAATAGCTTGTGAATGGAGAAAGAAGAGGAACTAATACTTTTGAATCCATTCGAAGTTGAACCTGCAAAATAAACCTGCAAATCTGAAAATGGAGGATTAATTAATGAACTCTTAAAGATCTAATATCATATAGAGCTTTGATATCCTCAGCTTTGATACCATGTATAAATTCTAAAGCCTTGATGGCATAAGGAATTTCATAAATAGGCTAAGGATCTAGGCACACAATTAACCTCACATATAATTGTAGAGAATTAGCATAAGTAGAGAAGAAGAAGAATTAATGAATGATCAATAAATGATAATTGATATTATTACATAGGTAATACATCCTTATAAAGGAAAAGGAGTTGCTACAAGACAACTCAAGCTAGCTCATAAACTAGGCTTACTAATTATGATAAACCCCATATTTGGGTAAAGCACTTTCCCAATCTACCAAGCGCCTCACGAATTGGCAATAGCATGTGTGAGTGATCATGAGTGAAGGAAAGACTCGTTAATCCTAGAATATGGAGAGAAAATAATGGAGGATGGGTTGGCAACAAAAGCTACCAGTTTCCTAGTTGACTAGATTTACCTTATCCATAGAAAAGCAGGATAAAGCAGAATAAACAAGAATCTGCTCTAAATCGTAGTTACCAATTCTGGATGGCCACAAAGTGGTAAAGATCAACCCAAAATCAGAAATAAATCATTCCTGGAATATAGATGTCAAGTGTTGACTCTAAGGTGCAAGTGGATGCCAACTATCGCGGCTATTGGGTAGAAAATTAATCAAATAATGATTAATTATTTTATGAGTGGGTTTATTATATTCCAATAATGTTGACCTAGATATGGCATATGATAAAGACAACAAGAGGAGCACCACAGGGTATGTTTTTAATGTAGGAAGAACAACAATGAGCTGGATTTCAAAACTATAAAAGTTTGTTGTAGTTTCAACAATGGAAGCAGAGTATGTTTCTTCTGTAGAGGCTAGTAAACGAATGATTTGGTTGCAAAGGTTCATGGAGGAATTGGGTAAGAAGAAGGAGAATAACAGGTTTTACAATGAAAACCAAAGTTCCATTCATCTTGCAAAGAACTCAACCTTGCATTCAAAGAATAAACATGTATAGCTCAAGTACCATTTCATAAGATTAGTTTTGGAAGATGAACTGTTAAAATTGGAAAAGATACATACTATCCAAAGTCCTGCAGACATGTTGACAAAGGTAGTAACCAGATAGAAATTGAGTTCCTTCTCATTTTCTGTTGGCCTTTAAGCATGATGAAGAATATGAGAAATTTTCCAGGTCCAAGAGCATAGTCTAGAAAGTGCAACATTGGTGTAGTTGTTGTGATTAGTCTCCAAGTGGGAGATTGTTGGTTGTGGAGCTTGATATTCCTTATTAAAAGATGTTATTTTAGCTATGTTTGTATCCTAGAAACCAACGGGGTGGTGTATGGGGATCCCCCCCACACTATAGTTGTCCGAGGGGTCCAGGGGGGAGGCGATAATATGTGTCTCTCTTGTAACTTGTTTTAGTATTTGCATCTTGTTTATTGTTTATCATTATTGCTCTGCGATCCTGTTTTCTAACAACTAACTGGACTAGCCATGAATTGTCATGATTACTTTTCTTAAGTGCACAAATTTCAATAATCCTAGGATGAATATAACTATTGTTAGATCCATTATCTATTAAAATTAAAACAAATTACGTGGCAATTTTACCTCCAACCTCAACCACTATGACTTAATGGTCTTCCTGATGATCATCCAAAGATGCATAGATTCTAGGAGTTGATATGGCCACGTATTCTTCAGTGATGAATCTTATAATGTTATGGATCCTTCGCAAACGATCCTTCATATGGGGGATATCATACTAAACATCCCTAGGATTTCATTGGATCCTTGTCCCTTACTACGCCTATTGTAGCATGTTGGAACCTTCCTTGCACTGGATGTTCTTATTACATAATTATGTCCTAATTATGATAAGGTATAGATCAGAACTACTTCATACTTGACTCAAACCTACCATTGGGATTTA
This sequence comes from Pseudotsuga menziesii, assembly GCA_001517045.1. NCBI lineage: Eukaryota > Viridiplantae > Streptophyta > Pinopsida > Pinales > Pinaceae > Pseudotsuga > Pseudotsuga menziesii. The sequence continues at coordinate 935,129 of LPNX010426855.1, read as the reverse complement.
CTCTTCTTGCTTGATTTTCATCAAATCTTCCCTTTGATCTACTCATAACAATGCATAACCTTCTAAATAACGTGGTCCAAAGTCTTGGGATCCATGAATTCAATTCAATATCTATAGTTCAGAGGGAGTCCACTTAGTAATATATGAATCTCCACCTTCTTGTTTCATAGATAATACCCATACTGGATAATATCTAGGAATTTATTCACATATTCCTTCATTTTCATTTGTCCTAGATTTAGCTAATGGAATTCCCTAGTCTTACTATCAAAGTATCTGTTAGAAATATATTGTTTCTTAAAGTATTTCTCAAACTTCTTCCATTGAATTCTCCTTTCCTTGAGGCTTGATACTCCCACCAAATTGAATCTCTTCCATTATGATTAAATATGGAAATCCTATATTTCTAATTCCCAAAAATTTGTGAATCCTAAAGTACTTCTTCATTCTAAGAATCCATGCTTCAACTTCCTTCCTCAACTTACTTTCAACATTGAATGTAAGTGTATTTATCTTCCTGAATTCTCTAGAGGAATTCTCTCTATGAGGTATCCTCCTCTTAGAGCTTTGGGGTGAACGCGCTAAGATATATGACGATATTTTTGACCTACTCAATTTTTTGCTCGAGTCTCTTGATGGAAAAATGCTCATTCTAGTTTTCCACACACTTCTTTATTGGCATCACGACCTTACTCTAGAGTGAATGCTCACAAACTTCCCAAACTTACTTCCAATGTTCTAGAATTAGATCCCATATAGTCTTTCTCCTAAAGTTTTGTCAGGATTTGTAGCATGGCACTATTGATTTGATGTTTCTCCTCCTACGTTGTTGGACATGGGTAAGTTTTTGTTAAATTCTAGTACCCGTTTTTGAGTTTTGGCCGAGGTGTGAACAAAGAAGCAATAGAGGGATCAAAGAAGTGGCAACTCCAAAGTTTTGGACAAAGTTTGAGTAAAATTAATCTTTTTGATGAAGTCCAAACGAAAGGTTAGTTAGTTAGTTAGAGTTTTTTTCCACTTACTGGGTAGTGCGGGTGGGATGCAAATCGACTAGTAGAACCTATAAATTTGTAAGGGATTATACTTTTTGGGGTTAGCTCGTATTATCCATGTTTTGAGCGAAGGAACTAAGATATTGTGTGTTGAAGTATATGTACTATATTTTGTTGAAGAGTTGCATGTATGGAGTTGATTTGTAGGATGTGTGCATATATATGATGTAATGGAGTTTTGGGGAACGTATGCAAGATGTGTGCGTAGACTAAAAGTGTTCAAGAAGAAACTCTTTTAATAAACTAGAAATTTTGTGGTTTTATCCTTATTGTGTTTCCATATTAAAATCCTTCGGTCGACTGTGCATGACGAATTTGTGTGATGTCTCACTATTATTTTGCAATGCATGAATGGAAGTCTATGGATAAATGTATGAATAGATAGAACACTAGTCAAATTAATGGTATGAATATGAATGAAGTTATGAATTATTTCTCATCGACCATCGTAGTTGTTGATCTGTCGTAGTTCATTGTGTGAGATTTTAGTATGATGAAGATCCCCTTCACCACTGCAGAAACTTGGTTCCCGTAGCTCCTATAGGTATCTCAGGCAAGACCTCATCTACCTTGTAGGCATTATTGATAGGGTTAAAATATTGTCGGGAAAATACCTTGGGTATTTATTGGTTTGATGTGGTATGCACTTGGGTTAGTTTGATATTGTGTCAAAAAATGGTTTTGTTTCTTGGACTTGGATCGTTGAGAAGGGAACATGTTTTGGCATCTGATGAATCTTGAGATTGAGGCGTGGTTAGATCAGAAGGAAAAGGCATTTTATCTAGGAGAAAATTGAAACCCATGAATGACTCTAGGTTAATGGATGGGAAGGTATGTTTATTCTGACATCCACGACATATTTTTAAGTGAATTCCCTATTTTTCTAGATGAGTGGTTATCAAGGTTAACACTTTGGAAGACAAATTTCCATGGAGGGGATCCTAATCCTGAGAGTTGGATACCTAAGTTTCTCCAACAATCATAGAGTGTTGATAATAAGATATCAAGGTCTGTCGATTTCTTGGTTAGTAGAAATTTGGAAAGATACATCACTGAGTTTGTCGTTGATACCTTCAAGTCATACAATGAAGTTGAACAAGAGTTATTTTGAGGACGACAAGGTAGGTAATTGGATTCTTTAAAATTGTGGATAAATATGCTTTTATGTGAAAAGGGTATATTGAAAATGAACTCTACCAATTAAAGTGATTATATGTGGAGGGCATGGGTATCGACGAGAAGAAGGTTTGGGAAGCATGCAAAACGAGTTGAGATGATCCAAGGAGAAATCCGTGAGACTGACAAAGAGCGTGGCCTCCTAGGAAGTGGGAAGGGGTTTCGGTTGAATAAGAGGAGAAAGACTGGGACTAGGAGAGAGATTTGCAGTGCAATAATAAGGGAAGAATATGAACAAGGACATGGAACAATCATGGGAAAAATTGAATGGATTTGGCCGACAAAGGGAAAAATGCAAGTTGTCTATGACATAGGGGTACATAGTATACAAGTCATCTTATTATTCTAGTGAGTAAATCAAGAAAATCAATGACACACTTGGTACAGTGGTTTGGGATGACTGACTGGATGAAGACAAAGGGGAGGGAGATCTATTCCAAATGCATGGAAAAATAACATGATAAATTGTAACTCACTTTTATTTTGTTAAATTTATACAAAGTTATTTTTTTCCATATAAAAAATAATTGTACTGATATTTCAAAGAAAAAATAAATACAGTTTGATTGGATTTTCACCCGATATTCCACACATCCACCCCCCTTCAAAAAAAAACAAAATTTAAGGCCTCACCCTTTCAAAACCCAACTTATAACCATGTTATTGCTTAACTTTAAAAGTTTTCACCTTATCCAAAAGCAAATAACACACAAACATTCCAATCATCATCCTTGAATACATAAAGCATAACATAAACACAAATTCACCATAAAAAGAGAAATTTATTTATCGTTGGTGAGGGAATGTTGTCCATTGTCTCTTTCTCTATTAATGTTCCTTCTTAAATTGAGATATCCTCTGTAGAATAAGTATCACCATTTTGGTTGGATTCCCTGTATATATGAATGAACAATATTTCATCTAGTTCACTTTTCAAAATCTAAATTCTATTCATAATGTGACTTATAAACAATATTTGAAGTTTATGTATACCATTTACCTAGTCTAAACAAGTTTGGAGTCTCTAATAATTTGAAGTATTTTCACCTTATGGTCCATCACTATTTAAAAAAACACATAAAACATATATTTTATGCTCTTGTTTGTTCCCACCCCACTCAATATTTCAAAGAAAATACATAAGTATTCTTATGAAAGAGGAGAACCCCACACCACCCTCACCTGGTGTACCTTTGAACTCTTTGTCAAAATAACCCCATGGCATGGTGAGATCTTTATTGGGCATCTCACAATTCCTCATTTGTGCTTATTTTAAAGGCTTTCTTCCTTCCCCAAAGGATATTCTGACCTAATTATGGGATAAGACACTCAATATTGGCCCCTTTGTCTTCTAATATATCCTTGTTTTGAGTTAACAAGATGCCGTAAATTGCATAGATTGGGATATGTTTGATTGAAGTTGTAGAACCATCCACTATTTAATATTCTAATAACTCTAAAAATGTAGATTTAGGACACTGATTCTATACTTTGAAGGGGTGAAGCAACTCTTGCAAACAAACTTTGTAAAATAACATTGAACAAAGAGGTGGTCCATGGTCTTACTATCATTTCTACATAAGAAAGACCACCCAAGTCCACTCAAACCTTGATTTCAACTACTATCCCATGTTATAATGTTGTTTTTGAATAACATTTGTAGGAGGATTTAGAATTTTAAGGGGCCACCTATCTTCTAGGCCACCTTCAAACACCACTACCTGAATTTTCCCACATTCTGACTCATCTTCACTTCATATCCTAACTTTGTTGTTAGGACTCCTATACTGGCATTCCTCATCTATCTTAAATCACCCTCTTGATCCATAAGATAGATGGTGTTGTTTTTAAGATAAAAAACATATTAACACCACTCACATAACAAATCATATTGTAATTCCAATTCTTTAGTGAATTTTAAAACTTGAATTCATGTGCTAGGTGTAAGGTTTGCCATTACACCAAAACCTGTAGATGTTGATGAACATATGAAACCAAGCACAAGGTCTATTATTAGGAGTGGCAGTTAGTCCACATCTTTATAGTCCCAAAGGTGCGATGGTTATACCATGCAGTTGTACCAATAATCCAACACCCCCCCTCTGGCATAGCTTAGGAGAATTGAACCTTAGACCTTAGCTCTGATACCATGTTTAATTTAGAAAAGCTTATGATCATCAGGCTTCAGGTTGAACCTCACTATGAAAGAAGTATGAAGAAGGAAGAAGAAATTTAGTATAATTATCAAAAAATCATGGTGAAATTGAACAATCAAGGGATTGAAATTGGTCAACATAACATTACTCTCATTATCATTAATTTGTGTGTAATACAACGATGATACAATAGGTAAAGTTTGAATCTATTAGGTATGATTTGAATTCACCAACTCGGCCTGATTCTAGTGCTAACTCAATGTGGGAAAATCACCACTAGGAGTTCACTAATGTAACTGAGAAAACTAAATCAGCTCATAATCAGTTAATTGAACAAGGTAGGTAGGAAAATGCACATACCCTCCTTAAACCAGGAAAATGTGGCGCTAGGATAAATGGAGATGAACTAACTAATTCCATGGGAGGATAACTCAACACAAACTAGGGTGAACTAATGGTTGAAATACCATGACTCAATTTGGGATCCTAAATTATAGGGATTGGCCTTTGGAGCTCCTAAACACATGCAAAATGGTGCATGAAGTGCTAGGTGGGTCCCAGATGAGTACCACATGGCACTAGTGAGGTGGAAACATACTCCTAAGATAGAAAATGACATTTAGACTATGATGGTTAAGGGAGGATTATAATTAATCCTAACAACCGCCCTTAATTCTAACGTGGAAAACCTGGGCCCTATAATGTTACCGAAAATACTCAGCTAGTGCGGACACAAGGTTGTTTCCCTAGCCCGAAACACTCAGAACTAGAACAAAGCAGTCACAACATAAAAGATATTTCCCTAAGATTACATAAACTACTTGAATGAAATAATATGTTTACCTTCCATAGGATACAAAGGTTTGTCTTTCAAGCTTTGGATCTGCAGATGTCCTGCAAGATACACAAAAAAAATACTAACTAGATCAGAGTAATAAGCTAGTCTACGATCTCATGTCAATGACCAAGGAATTCAACAATAAACTATTGAGTAAGTTGGCATTGATGCCAATGGTGTCTGGTCATTGATTCCAACTATTGAGAGCTTGGTTCTCCTCGTGGAGACCCTAATGGTTAGTGTTTAGTTTGTGGTTGTTTGTGTCAAAGCATCCCTTTTGACCTTGTCCAAGCCCAATATTGAAGCCCTTGGAACAATGAAATTATCCCTTGTAACCCATTGACTTGGTTAAGTGCCCCTAAGTTGTATCTTGGTCCCATTTGAGTCCATTGTCGAGTTCCTTACTCATGGTTGATCTTTGGTTACTGGTCTTTGTGCTGCTTATTATTATTGTACTTGTTTTGGTTTCTTGATTGGTTAATTGGATGGATGATGTAGCTCATGTTTAAAGTACTTGATGTGTTTATGGTGAATTTCATTGCTTGCAATGGATGGCCTTGAGGTTGTTAAGTTCTTATGGGGCCTTTGAGTCCACAAGCTTAGATATTGATCCTCTTGCATGTGGAGACTTAGGTCTTGGAACCCACACTTATGCTGGTATGTGGGAACCAATTATTATGGGGTTCTTCACGTCCTTAAAATTTTAGGTCTTGAACCCACATATATGGTGGTTTGATGTCACTTGGACCCTATATGGTCATTGGCATGTAGTAGCCTTGTGATCATGCATATGAATCCCATAAGGTGTTGCAAACTAGTGGTGAGGTATTTGTACCCCTCTTTTGGGGTGTTGGTACTCTTATGGTGATGAATATATATAGTGGAACCATTTGATATGTTTTTAATGATATGGAGACCTTGAACATGGTGATATTGAAGCCCATGAAGTCCTTGAATACATATGGTATAATAATGATGATATTCTTGAAAAGGTCTTTGCTCCCACTTGATTGGTGGTGTTCAGGTGCTTGATAGTGTTGATATGATGAGTATATGGTGCATCCTTCCTCCTTGTTAGTGTGAATTCTATGGATGTGAAGAACATAGAATCCCTCACGCCCTTGATGATGTCCATTGAAGAGTTTTAACTTGGAACTTATGCATAAGGTAACATGGTCTTTGGCACCTTTATTTGTGGAGTCTTGATGTCATGTGTAGCAGGGATTTCTCCATGCTACAAGGGAAGGAATGGCTCCCTTCTTTCTATAGGACAGAAGGGTAGGTTCCTGCGTGTGAAAAATGCAGTAAAGAAATTGGAACTAACAAAAAGCAAAGAATAAGAAAGAATAGTCATGAGCCCCTCTGCAAACAAGGTTAGGGCTTCGCCTTGGCTACCTACAAACAACTAATGAATATAAATAAACCTGCAAAACATGTCAATAAACAAGCCTGCAAACAAACACGGGTCAGAAGTCAACTAAACTACTAAAGAAAAATGCATAAACAAGACAATATTATACCTCTTCTTTGGTGAAATGGGCCACCATGCCCTAGCTGCAGGGAAGCACCTCTCTATCTCACTCAGCAATGGAGGAGGAGCTATGGCTCAATGGGGAATGTGAGTGGAAGAGAGGGGGATGTGGGTGGCTTGAGAGGCAAAGAGGTCTCAAGGCATCCATGGGCAGCATAATAGTATGCAAGAGAGAAGTGTTTTGAGAGTGACCCCCCACCCTCCTTTTATAGCTCTTTTGGGGTTTTAGGGTTTTAAGCCCTTGGTCTGGGCTTTAGCCCCTTTTTTGGGCTTTTAGCCCCTTTCGCCCTAACTTTAGCTCCTTTTAGGGTTTTAGGCTCCTTTGAGGGGTTTTAGCCCCTTTTTGGAGGTTTTAGCCCCTAGGAGAGTTATTTAGGCTCCTTTTTGGGGGTTTTAAGCCATTTTATTCATCCTTAAGTGTTTTTGAGGGTGTGGGGGTCTAATGGAGGGTTCTAAATGGGTGTCCTTGGGTGGTGTAGGCCATGTAGAGATAAGTGAGAGATTTTTTGGGTTAACATCATGTACAAATTAAAGAATTAAGAGTATTAGACCAAGAATTTTCAAATAAAACCATCATAGGGAGATATTCCTTGTCAATCCATTTCCGTTGATATGTGGAGCATGTTCTAACTCCTTACGGTTGAAGAGATATGAATTTTTGAAGTTGGTGTACCCCGCCTTTTTGCGTGAGCCGACCAAACAAAAGACAATTTAATTATTTGTAATTTTGAATTGCATGGCGGCCGAAGGTAATCAATTTTATACACAACCTAAATAAATAGAATATAACCATTTCATTTGTTCATCATCAATTCTCTCAGGAATTTCGTAACTCTTGGAGAAAAGTGTGAAATTTTAAGAGAAATTTTTTTTTGCATCTTCACTAAATTTGGTATAACTTTCTCATACGGAATCAAAATTAAAAAATTCTTGGATTGTTGGAGAACTTGTTATGAGGGATATGCAATGGCATGAACTAGAGTTTATTTTTATTTTTCTACTATTTCTTCATATTATGATCTTCAAAAAGGTATGACTCATGCTTCTGGGTTTCTCTTGTGATGGCACATGTCTCTCATGGATAGAGTTCATATTTTATCTTAGTATGTGAGCCTATATACTGGTATATATATTTGAATTCATTGAATATGTTATGGAGTCTACGGTGATGGTTATATTGGAATATATCTTGATGTGATATTGATATGGATCTTGACGATTATCTTGGATATTGTTGGCATAGATCTTGGTGCTTATATTGACTGTTGTATAGTGTAGTATTCAATAATAAGTTGACATGCAAGTAATAGATGTTGAGTGATTTTTTTTATCAACCTAAGTGTTTTCTTTGAAAACTAGTTTGACAAGTGTTGATCATTGTGTCTTTGACCTAAGTGGAGTTGGATTGTTATTGACTGTTATGAACAACCTCTGACAGTGTTGTAATTGACTATTTGGTTGATATTTGATTGATTTGTTGACTTGATTTGAGTGGAGTCAAAAATACTTTTGTGTCTAAGAGTTTATGAGACTGGATGAGTTTGACATAGTTGTTTAAGTCTTATCTTCTTGGCTAAGGTTAGTTTGTTGATGTATATTATGTTTAACTGTTAAGTATGCCTTGAATATGATTGAGGTAGGTTGTGGTGTCATTGAGTTGAGTGTGACTGGACAATGTTTGGTTGACCGTAAGTGAAGTCTCTTAGTTGCTCAAATGTGTCTCTTACTTGATGAACTAGGCCAAGTAAGAAGGGTTGGTTGACTATCAGAGCACTTGATTAGATTAACACAATTATAGGATTGATTTTGAACAGGTACACAAGCATCTTGGTACATGTTGGTTCAATTGAGTAGGATTGGCACAAGTTGCCTTATGTGCAGTTGGTTTGGCTCAGATTGGTTGAGTTGTATGAGAAGTTGTTTTGACCCAGGTGGACTAAGTTTAGTGTGCAGACTCATATTGATCGAGTCAGTTGATGTGAGAAATAGATTGATTGATACAACTTGATTGGATAGGTTGATTATATATTTTGATGGGCAGTGTGATACAATGGACAATGATCAATTGATGAGTAGTGATTAGAGGATGAGAAGTGGTTAGTAGTGGCAGTGGTTGTGTAGTGTGGTACATATTGTATAGTGTATCACATGTGTTGATTTGCAGGCCTGCAAGATCAGTGCAGTTTTGTTTCAGTATTTTCTATATTCATATCAGGGTGGAAGGACGAGGCAAGGAAAGGGGGTTGTATCCTCCTTTTGCTTGTAGCCGGAGAAATAGGGAGTTGTATATTCCTTCAGGTTGTATCCTATAAATCAGGGGGTTGTAGCCTCCTATTTGTAGCTAGAGAACTCAAGTCATTGTAATAAGGGGGTTGTTTCCTCCTTCTAGTTATTTTTGGAAAACTATTATAAAAGCTTCTATGTTTTTTCCCCCAGGACTTGGGTGTCCACGTAAAATCTTATGTTATGTGTTTCATAGTATGATTTTGATATGATGATGATATGATGATAATGATGCTACTGATGATATAATGATAATGTGATAATGTATACTATTTAATAAGTTGTTTATTGTTAATAAAAGTGAAAAAGTAATAGAAGTTGTGCACACTGATTCACCCCCCCTCTCAGTGTAACTGGTGTGTCCAACAATTGGTATCAAAGCAGGTCCTTCACATAAATCCTTATTAACTTGAAGGCGATATTTGACACATCATGGGGTTCTCAATAAATGGAGTACCATTGTTTCGTGGAACAAATTACTTCTGTTGGGAAAAAAGAATGCAATTTTATCTTGAGGAAAAATGAATCGATATGTGGTAATCAATTGTTATTGGATATACTCCTCCAAAGAATGTGGAATAAACATCTCATAAGGAATCAAAGAAGAATAATTCAATGTCTATGGAAACCATCCTTGAAGGATTAACAAATCACCAAAAGAAAAAGATAAGAAAGTGCAGCTCAGCTAAGGAACTATGGCTCAAAATAGAATTAATCTACTCCACTAAAGAATGGGAAGAAGAGGTTATGAAAAACATGGTTTAATATTTGACAGATATCCAAAAGGAGAAAATAGGAAAGTACAACTCAATTGAAGAATTTTCATTCAAAATAAATCAGCTAAATGAAGAACAAGAAGCATAAGACAGGTCCATACAAGATCCAGGAAAGTATGAAGGTACGTCCCCTAAACACTCTGTTTGTAATTCTTTTAAAGAGATATGTTTATCGAGTATAGAAGATAAGAGCCCTTTTTTAGAATGCAATACTTCAAATTATGATGAAAATAATTGCTCTCTGAATTATGATAGAAATTTATAATATACTATGATTGACAATGAAATTACTAATGTTTCGCAAGAAGTCAAAACTATTTGTGAGCAAAACCAGGTATTGCAAAAGCAATTGGACAAATCTGAGAAGAGGAATCAAGAAGAATATGAGAAGGCCACACATACCATAATTGATCTAAAACTCCAAGTCAAAGAAGCTACCAGAATCAAAGAATCCATATCCAACTTTTTGAAAGATAAACTTGAGAAGTCAACTACAAAAATTGAAAGCAATTAGAAGAAATTGTTAAGCTCAAAAGATAGATAGAAGATAAGGAGATATAATTGATCTGCAAGCTACAAGACAAATATAGTGAGATAATTTCCTATAAGACTAAAGAAATGTTATTAGAGAAATTAAGTAGAAAACAAGAACTTGAAATCAAATCTTTGAAGGTAGAGTTACGGAAGGTGTGTCTGAAAAACTTTGAATTTGAAAAGGATCTCTTAGAACTTAGAAAGGAGAATCATGTACTAAATGTTCAACTACGAAAATCCCATGAGGATGATTAGAATTCAAAAGCATAGTTGGAAGAAACAGGTAGAAGAAGTCAAGAAAATAGAAGAATATCTAACAATACAACTCCAATAAAAGATAAAAATTTATCAAAAGCAAGAATTGAAGATCCTCTCTTTGAAGAAAGATTTGGAAAAAACAATTACTCAATTAAAGACAAATTCTAAAATTGAGAATAACATTGAAGAAAATAAAATCTCTATGAAAAAATAAGAAAAGGATAACAATAATACATGTATTCTCTGAATATCCCATGATCAAGAAGAATCGATAGAAGTTACTGCTCATAGATATGCTATAAGGTTCCATGGTCACTGCTACAAGTGTAACAACTATGGTGACAAATCCATTCATTACATAGATAATGACATAATCACTACAAAAAGAAATCAAAGTACATTTTTGTTTCAGTGTTCCTTTTGCTATCATTATGGTCATTTCGTAAAACATTGTAGGGTGCAGGGACAATTTAAAGTTTGGAGAAGAAAGCAAGTTCAATCGAATGACATGAAAAACCATCATCCTACCAAAGTATGGAGAAAAAATTTAGTAGATGAAAATAGAAATGATGAAAATATTGGGAAAAACCCAATGCCATTTTGAAGACTACAGACCAGTGATATGAATTGTACAAAGAATGTGTAAAAGGAGATATGTACTTGACTATCATATTTGAGTATCATATAGTAGTTGGTTCCAGCAGTATCTCTGTGACAGAATACAAGTCCATCAAAGAAGCATTAGTGCTTAGAGATAAGGGAAGCAGTAGTTCCAAAAGAAGTTCTTGCTTCCATTAATGAAAATAGGAAAAAAAGTTGAAAAGGAAGAGAATTTGATGATAGGGGGAGCATGGCGTAAGGGCGAGCATGCCCCGAGGGGGAGAAATATGGTAAAATGATGTTCCCTTATTATGAAGAGGAGTTATGGTGTTGTCATCAATGAAAAATGGGGATATTTTTTATTAAGTTTCGATTGATGCCAACGGTGTTTGGTCATTGATGCCAACTGTTGAGTCCTTGGTTCCCCCTGTGGAGCCCCTAATGGTTAGTGTTTAGTTTATGGTTGTTTGTGTTTGAGGAGCCCTTTTGAACTTGTACAAGGCCAAGATTGAAGCCCTTGGAGGCCTTGGAACAATGAAAAAATACCTAGTTACCCATTGACTTGGTCAAGTACCCCTCAGTTGTATCTTGATCCCATTTGAGTCCATTGTCAAGTTCCTTACTCCTGGTTGATCTTTGGTTACTGGTCTTTGTGCTTCTTGTTATGCTTGTACTTGTTTTGATTTAATGCTTGGTTGTTATATGGATGATGTGGCTCATGTGTAAAGTCCTTGATGTGTTTATGGTGAATTCCATTGCTTGCATTGGATGGTCTTGAGGTTGTTAAGTTCTTGTGGGGTCCTTGAGTCCACAAGGTTAGATCTTGATCCTCTTGCATGTGGAGACTTAGGTCTTGGAACCCACACTTATGGTGGTATATTGGAACCCATTATTATTGGGTTATTAGTTTCCTTGAAATTTTAGGTATTGAACCTACATATATGGTAGTTTGATGTCCCTTGGATGCTATATGGTCATTGACATGTAGTAGCCTTGTGATCATGCATATGAATCCCATAAGGTGTTGCAAACTAATGGTGAGCTCTTTGTACCCTTCTTTTGGGGTGTTGGTACTATTATGACGATGAAGATATATAGTGGAACCATTGGATATGTTTTTAATGATATGTATACCTTGAACATGATTATGTTGAATCCCTTGAAGTCCTTGAATCCATCCTATATAATAATGATGATATTCTTGAAAAAGTCTTTGTTCCCACTTGATTGGTGGTGTTGGGGTCCTTGATACCATTAATATGATGCGTATATGGTGGAGACCTACTCCTTTTTAATGTGAAGCATGTGAATGTGAAGACCATAGAATCACTCATTCCCTTGATGATGTCCATCGAAGCCTTTGACCTTGGAACTTATGCATAAGGTAACATGGTCTTTGTCACCTTTAGTGTGGAGTCATGATGTCCTGTACAAATTGAAGAATTTAAGAGTATTAGACCAAGAATTTTAAAATAAACCCATCATAGGGAGATAGTCCCCATCAAGCCATTTTCATTGATATGTGGAGCATCTTCTAACTCCGTACGGTTGAAGAGATGAATTTCTGAAGTTGGTGTACTCCACTTTTTTGGGCGAGCCGACAAAACAAAAGAGAATTTAATTATTTGTAATTTTGAATTGTGTGTCCACCCAAGGTAATAAATTTTCTCCACAACCTATATAAATAGAATATAAAAAATTTCATTTGTTCATCATCAATTCTCTCAAGAATTTCACAACTCTTGGAGAAAAGTGCGAAATTTCGTGACAGAGAAATTTCCCAGCATCTTCACTAAAATTGTCATAACTTTCTAATACATAATTAGAATTACAAAATTCTTGGCTCGTTGGAAATATTGTTATGAGGGCTATGAAATGACATGATATAGAGTTTATTTTGTTTTGTCTATTATTTCTTCATCTTATGATCTTCAAAAAGGTATGGCTCATGCTTCTGGGTTTCTCTTGTGATGGCACATGTCTCTCATGGATAGAGTTCATCTTTGATCTTAGTATGTGAGCCTATATATGGGTATATATCTTTGAATTCATTGAACATGTTATGGAGTCTATGGTGATGGTTATATTGGAATATATATTGATGTGATCTTGATATGGATCTTGATGATTATATTGTATATTGTTGGCATAGATCGTGGTGCTTATCTTGACTATTGTATAGTGTGGTATTGAATGAGAAGTTGACATGCAAGTAATAGATCTTGTGAGTGATTTGTTTGATCAACCTAAGTGTTTTCTTTGAGAAATATCTTGAAAAGTGTTGATCATTGTGTATTTGTCCTAAGTGGAGCTGGAATGTTATTGACTATTAATGACAACCTCTTACAGTATTGTAATTGACTATTTGCTTAATCTTTGATTGATTTGTTGACTTGATTTAAGTGGAGTGAAAAATCTTTTATGTATAAGATTTTATGACACTTAATGAGTTTGATATACTTGGTTAAGTATTATCTTCTTGGATGAGGTTAGTTTGTTGAGGTATATCATGTTTAACTATCAAGTATGCCTTGACTGTGATTGAGGTAGGTTGTGGTGTCATTGAGTTGAGTGTGATTGGACAACGTTTGGTCGATCGTATGTGAAGTCTCTTGGTTTCTCAAATGTGTCTCTTACTTGATGAACTAGGACAAGTAAGAAGGGTTGATTGACTATCATAGCACTTGATTAGATTAAAACATGTATATGATTGATTTGGAACAGGTACATGAGCAACTTGGTACAAGTTGGTTTAGTTGAGTAGGATTGGCACAAGTTGCCTTACATGTAGTTGGTTTGACTCATATTGGCTGAGTTGTATGACTAGTTGGTTTTACCTAGGTGGACTAAGTTTAGTGTGCAAACTCAAATTAATCAAGTCAGTTGATGTGAGCAATAGATTGATTGATACAACTTGATTGGACAGGTTGATTTAAAGGTTGATGAGTAGTGTGATACATTGGACAATGATCAGTTAATGAGTAGTGATTAGAGGATGAGCAGTGGTTAGTAGTGGTAGTGGTTGTGCAACGTGTTACAGATTGTTTAGTGTAGTACATGTGTTGATTAGTAGGTCCGCAGGATCAGTGCGGTTGTGGTTCAATAGTTTCTATCTTCATATCAGGGTAGAAGGATGTGGAAAGGAAAGGGGGTTGTAGCCTCCTTCTGGTTGTAGCCAAAGAACTAGGGAGCTGTAGTTTTCTTCAAGTTGTAGCATGTAAATTAGGGGGTTGTATCCTCTTTCCAATTGTAGTTGGATAATTGAAGTCATTGTAATAAGGGGGTTGTTGCCTCCTTCTAGTTATTTCTGGAAAACTATTATAAAGGCTTTCGTGGTTTTTCCCCGTGACTTGGGTTTCCATGTAAAATCTTGTGTTCAGTGTTTTATACTATGCTTTTGATTTGATGATGATAATGATGTTGATAATGATACAATGATATTGTGATAATGCATACTATTGAATAAGTTGTTTAGTCATTGTTTATTGTTAATAAAAGTGAAAAATTAATAGAATTTGTGCACATTGATTCACCCCCCCCCCCAGTGTAAGTGGCGTGACCAACAATTGATATCAGAGCATGTCCTTCATAGAAAGCTTTATCAGCTTGAAGGAGATATTTGAATAATCATGGGGTTCTCAATAAATGGAGTACCATTTTTTCGTGGAACAAATTACTTCTACTAGAAAAGAAGAATGCAATTTTATCTTGAGGCAGAAGGAACTAGTATGTGGCAATCAATTGTTACTGGATATACCCCTCCAAAGAAAATGAAAACAACATCTCATAAGTAAGCAAAGAATAATAATTCAATGTCTATGGAAACCATCCTTGAAGGATTAACATATCACCAAAATAAGAAGATAGGAAAGTGCAACTCAACAAAGGAACTATGGCTGAAAATAGAACTAATTTACTCCAAAAAATACTCAGCCAGTGTAGACACAAGGCTGTTTCCCTATCCTGAAACACTCAGCCAGTGTAGACACAAGGCTGTTTCCCTATCTTTGGTTACTGGTCTTTGTGCTTCTTGTTATGCTTGTACTTGTTTTGATTTAATGCTTGGTTGTTATATGGATGATGTGGCTCATGTGTAAAGTCCTTGATGTGTTTATGGTGAATTCCATTGCTTGCATTGGATGGTCTTGAGGTTGTTAAGTTCTTGTGGGGTCCTTGAGTCCACAAGGTTAGATCTTGATCCTCTTGCATGTGGAGACTTAGGTCTTGGAACCCACACTTATGGTGGTATATTGGAACCCATTATTATTGGGTTATTAGTTTCCTTGAAATTTTAGGTATTGAACCTACATATATGGTAGTTTGATGTCCCTTGGATGCTATATGGTCATTGACATGTAGTAGCCTTGTGATCATGCATATGAATCCCATAAGGTGTTGCAAACTAATGGTGAGCTCTTTGTACCCTTCTTTTGGGGTGTTGGTACTATTATGACGATGAAGATATATAGTGGAACCATTGGATATGTTTTTAATGATATGTATACCTTGAACATGATTATGTTGAATCCCTTGAAGTCCTTGAATCCATCTTGTATAATAATGATGATATTCTTGAAAAATTCTTTGTTCCCACTTGATTGATGGTGTTGGGGTCCTTGATACACTTGATATGATGACTAAATGATTGGTCCATAATCCTTGTTAATGTGAAGTATATGGATGTGAAGACCATAGAATCCCTCATTTCCTTGATGATGTCCATTGAAGCCTTTGACCTTGGAACTTATGCATAAGGAAACATGGTCTTTGTCACCTTTATGTATGAAGTCTTGATGTCCTATAGAAATTGAATAATTTAAGAGTATTAGACCAATAATTTTCAAATAATCCCATCATAGGTATATATTCCTTGTCAATCCATTTTCATTGATATGTGGAGCATCTTCGAACTCCTTACTGTTGAAGAGATATGAAGTTTTGAAGTTGGTGTACCCCACCATTTTGGGTGAGTCTACGAAACAAAAGAGAATTTAATTATTTGTAATTTTGAATTGCATGTCATCCCAAGGTAATAAATTTTATCCACAACCTATATAAATACAATATCAAACATTTCATTTGTTCATCATCAATTCTCTCAGGAATTTCGCAACTCTTGGAGAAAAGTGTGAAATTTTGTGACAGAGAAATTTCTGGGTATCTTCACTAAAATTGGCATAACTTTCTCATATGGAATCAGAATTACAAAATTCTTGGCTCATTGGAAAGATTGTTACCAGGGGTGTGTGATGACATGATATAGAGATTATTTTGGTTTTTATACTATTTCTTCATATTATGATCTTCAAAAAGGTATGGCTCATGCTTATGGATTTCTCTTGTGATGACACATGCCTCTCATGGATAGAGTTCATCTTTGATCTAGGTATGTGAGCCTATATATTGGTATATATATTTGAATTCATTGAATATGTTATGGATTCTATGGTGATGGTTATCTTGGAATATAACTTGATGTGATCTTGATTATTAGCTTGGATATTGTTGGCATAGATCTTGGTGCTTATCTTAACTGTTGTATAGTGTAGTATTGAATGAGAAGTTAACATGCAATTGATAGATATTGTGAGTGATTTTTTTGATCAACCTAAGTGTTTTATTTGAAAAATAGTTTGAAAAGTGTTGATCATTGTGTCTTTGACCTAAGTTGAGTTGGACTGTTATTGACTATTAATGGCAACCTATGACAGTATTGTAATTGACTATTTGGTTGATATTTGATTGATTTGTTGACTTGATTTGAGTGGAGTGAAAAATCCTTTTGTGTCTAAGAGTTTATGAGACTGGATGAGTTTGACATAGTTGGTTAAGTCTTATCTTCTTGGCTGAGGTTAATTTTTTTAGGTATATCATGTTTAAATGTCAAGTATGCCTTGATTGTGATTGAGGTAGGTTGTCGTGTCATTGAGTTGAGTGTGATTGGATAATGTTTGGTTGACCGTATGTGAAGTCTCTTGCTAAAATGTGTCTCTTACTTGATGAACTAGGAAAAGCAAGAAGGGTTGGTTGAATGTCAGATCACTTGATTAGATTAACATAAGTATATGATTTATTTGGAACATGTACACAAGCAGCTTGGTACATGTTGGTTCAGTTGAGTAGGATTGGTACAAGTTGCCTTATGTGCAGTTGGTTTGACTTAGATTGGATGAGTTGTATGAGAAGTTGGTTTGGACCAGGTGGACTAAGTTTAGTGTGCAGACTCATATTGACTGAGTGAATTGATGCGAACAATATATTGATTGGATAGGTTGATTGAACAGGTTGATGAGCAGTGTGATGCAGTGTACAATGATCAGTTGATGAGTAGTGATTAGAGGATGATAATTATTTAGTAGTGGTAGTGGTTGTGGACTGTGGTACATATTTTGCAGTGTAGTACATGTTGTTAAAATAATGTAAATTCATAAGATATTCTAGTTGTATTTTATTCCTTCTATTTTAGATGAGTTTGGTCTTGTTAGAATCATTGAAGGATGTAATGTAAACCTCCAAATGTAAGACAGGTCATTAGTACCCAAGTGTCAATATAATAAATGCTATTTGTAATGTCTACTTGGAAAAGTTGGCCCTCCAGCTAGTGAATTCATCCCCACCAAGTTAGAGGTCAAGTCAATAGAAGAATATAAATAGGAGGACACTCCTCTTCATTTGTAATAACTCACTCAAGCTGGTTTTAGAAAGAGAGAGAATAAGTAGTGCATAAAGAAGAAGGAAGTAGTTGTTGTTTGTATTTTACACTACATTGGTTGATTTCTACACTGAGGAATTTTTGTGGGGTTTTCTCCCTTGTGGTTTCCCCGAGGATAATCTCTGTGTTCTTATGTTTTGATGGTTTTGTGCATGTTGTTCTTTTAGTGATATTTTAGTGGCTAATTGTTTTAGGATATCATCTAAGCAATTATAACTAATTTTAACATGGTATTAGAGCCACCCTGAAAGGAGACAATGCAAAAATAGGGTTTGTTGTTCTTAACAAATCCCTCGATAGTTCAACCAGAAAAGAGGGCTCATCCAACTCACCTCTGAAGGGTGCATCTTTATGTGGTGATAGAATTCAATTTCAAGAACTTTCAATTTTGGACCTGTTATTGCTGTCAGGACAAACTAGGGTTTCAGTTTTCCCAAGGTTTCATCATCAATCTCAGGAAAAGGAAGATACAGTCTACCTCACCTCAGGAGGGCGCACCTTTTCCACCTATCAACCTTATTAGGGTTTCAAGTTGATAAATTAGGGTTTCTACATCAAACCCTAAGTATTCTAGAAGGAGGTCAGCCATAAACTATTTTCTTCAAGTAAGTACTCTTCCTCCCAGTTCCATTTGAAGTTCTCATTCCATTGAAGATGAATAAGAGCACCAAGATAGATGAAAAGATTGAAGGAGCTGAAAACTTCAGAGCATGGAAGTATAGGATCATGCTCATCCTACAAGAGAATGATATAGACAAATTTGTGAAGGAGGAAATGAAAGAACCAGAAGAGGAGGAAGCTAAGTCCAAGCATAAGAAGGATACGATCATAGCCAAAAGGATAATAGCTGCCTCCATAAATTATAACTTGATTCCTCAAGTATCATCAAGAGAAACTCCAAAAGAAATGTTTGATTCCCTCTCTAGTCTATTTGAAGGGAGAAATATCAACAAGAAGATGACTCTGAGGAATCACCTCAAAAGTGTGAAGGATCAAAAGTCGAAGACTATGCAATCTTATTTTTCAAGAGTGACTCAAATTAAATATTAGCTAGAATCCATTGGTGATACAGTAGAAGAAGTAGAATTGTGATGACCACCCTAAATAGTCTTCCAAGAGATTGGGAAGCTTTTATCTGAGGAATCTGCTCAAGAAGAAAGCTAACCAAATTCAGAAATCTATGGGAATAATGTTTTCAAGAAGAAGAAAGAATCTTAGCCAGATAATTGAAGCTAAATGAAAATGAAGATCAATCCTTGACAGCACATGCAAAAGGAAAACACAAAAGAAAGAGCTATGATTATCCCCACAAGACTCAAGAGTTCAAAAGACCCAATAAATACTTCTCAAATTATGAGTGCTTCACTTGTCATAAGATGGGACACATTTCCATCAACTTTCCCATGAAAGCAGAAAGAGTTAAAAATATGAGAAGGTTCCAAGCCCATGCTGCTGAAGATAGTGATCAAGAAGTAGAAGAGGAAGCAAATAAAGATGAAGAATCCAATGAAGAATATGTACTAATTTATTCCCTAACAAGATCAGTCTCACCAAGAAATGACACCTAG
This sequence comes from Pseudotsuga menziesii, assembly GCA_001517045.1. Classification (NCBI taxonomy): domain Eukaryota; kingdom Viridiplantae; phylum Streptophyta; class Pinopsida; order Pinales; family Pinaceae; genus Pseudotsuga; species Pseudotsuga menziesii. The sequence goes on along the minus strand of LPNX010426855.1, from coordinate 915,645 downwards.
TTAGTAGACAGTGGTGCATCCAAACACATGGCAGGTTACAAGGACTCACTATCATGCCTTGTAAAAAAAGATTCACCACACAAAGTAATGCTTGGATATGACTCTCAGTATCCCATTAAAGGAATGGGATAAGCATCCTATAAGTTGGATTCTAGAAAATCCATGAAGATGAAGGATGTCCTATATGTCCCTGGAATAAAGAAGAACCTCTTGTCTATTTCATCCTTGGAAAAGAGAGGATTTAGAGTTTCCTTCATAGATGGAAACGTTCTCATGTGGTCAAAAGGAAAGACCATAAATGATGCAATAGAAATTGGAATTGAAGAAGGAGGACTCTACAAATTGAAGGGACATGCAGATTCAAATTTAGCAACAAGTACATTAAATCCATGTGAGATTTGGCACAAAAGGCTTGCTCATGTTCATTATAGAGCTCTTCCAATAGTAAGCAAGGTTGTGACTAGTCTTCCAGAAATTCAGATAGAACATGAAGGTCTATGCAAAGGATGTACACAAGGAAAGAATACTAAGAATCCCTATCCAAAGAGTGACAACAAAGCAAACGGGATATTAGATATTATCCATTTAGATATATGTGGTCCAATGCAAACAACTTCATTAAGCGGGAATGTTTACTATGCTTCCTTTATTGATGACTACTCCCGCATGACTTGGATATATTTTTTGAAAAATAAGGATGAAGTGTTTGAAAGGTTTAAAGAGTGTAAGGCCCTAATAGAAAACCTCTCTGAGAGGAAAATACAAATTTTAAGATCAGATAGTGGAGGAGATTTCACATCAAATGAATTCAATGATTTCTATAAGGAAGCTAGGATTAAGAGGGATCTCACCATTCCCTACAATCCTCAAAAAAATGGTGTTGCAGAAGAAATAATAGATCTATCATGGAAGCAATAAAAGCCATGATACATGATCAAGACCTACCAATGTACCTGTGGGAAGAAGTAGCCAGAACAACAGTATATGTACATAACAGAATCTCTCACAGTGCCCCTGGGAAAAAATCTCCAGAAGAAATGTTCTCTAGAGAAAATCTTGATGTAAGTCACCTAAAGATATTTGGTTTCCTTGTGTATATTCATATTTTCAAGGAGAAAATAACTAATCTAGAACCTTCAAGAAATAAGGGATTGTTTGTGGGATATAGTGAACAGTCAAAAGCCTATGGGATCTATATCCCAGTATACTGTCATATTGAGCTTAGCATAGATGTAACAGTTGACAAAGACAAGCTTTTAGAAATTAAAGAAAGATAGAGAAGATGAAGAGGAACATGAAACTATCAAAGATACAGGGAATTTTAAACCAATTGGAAACGAAGAAGAAAGTCAGATACCTGAGGATCATGACATGACTGAACGTCAGTTGCTTGAAGAAGTGCCCAATGAAATGATTTCTTGAAAGAGAAATCCTTCCTGGGATCATGATGTAATTGAAGAAGCAAAAATACTTGGTATTCCAGAAGGAACCACTAGAGAAAGAAAGAAGCCAAATTCATATCCCAGCTATATGGCCTTGATGAGTGATCTAGTTGATAAAGAACCAATTTGTTTTGAAGATGCAACAAAATAGAAGGAATGGGTAGATGCAATGGTTGAGGAATACCAATCCATAGTAAAGAAATATGTGTGGGAAATAGTCCCAAGACCAAAAGACAAATAAGTGGTATCCTCAAAATGGATCTTCAAAACGAAGCATTTCACAGATGGTAGTATAGAAAAATACAAGGCAAGATTTGTAGCAATAGGGTTCTCCCAAAAGGAAGGAATTGACTATGAAGAGACTTTTTCTCCAGTAGCTAGATACACTTCAATTAGAGCTGTCCTTGCCTTAGTAGCCACCAATAAATGGAAGTTACATCAAATGGATGTAAATACAACTTTTCTAAATGGATTGATAGAAGAATAAGTGTATATCGAACAACCGCAAGGTTTCGAGACTGATGACCGAGAAGCTTATGTATGTAGACTCAAGAAAGCATTGTATGGGCTAAAACAAGCACCCAGATCATGGTACGAAAGAATAGATGTATTCCTGATGGGTTTAGGTTTTACTAAGAGTAAGGAAAATTCTAACCTTTACTATAAGGTTGAGAATGATGGGATTATGGTACTACTTTGATATGTGGATGAATTATTCCTAACAGGAGAAGATAAACTCATGATTGAATGTAAGAAGAAGCTGGTTGTAGAATTTGAGATGAAAGATCTTGGAATGATGCACTACTTTCTAGGTCTTGAAGTTTGGCAATCCTGGGATGAGATTTTCCTAAGCCAAGGGAAATATACATTAGAAATTTTGAATAGGTTTGGAATGCTAGATTGTAAGGCTATGACCAGTCTGATGACAACAAACTTGAAGTTAATAAATGATGATACATCGTAATTTATAGATGCTACTCTATACATACATATTATTGGTTCACTGATGTACTTAACCAATACAAGACCTGATATTAGTTTTGCTATAAACACACTAAGTCAGTACATGGTGAATCCCAAGCATATTCACCTAATAGGAGAAAAACATGTGATGAGGTATCTAAAAGGAACTTTAGATTATGGGCTCAGATATACCTCAGACAACGAGATCAGTTTACATGGATTCACAGAATTAGATTGGGAAGGAATAGCTAAAGAAAGAAAGAGTACTTTGGGTGGTTGTTTTAGTTTGGGATTAGGAATGATCTCTTGGTTCAATAGAAAGCATACTAGTATTGCACTTAGTACAGCAGAAGTAGAATACATTGCTACTGGTTCAGCTTGTAGTGAAGCAGTATGGCTTCGAAAGATGTTGGCAGGTTCATTCTAAGCTAGCATTATGATCGTAGGATCTTTAACTGAGAGAATAACATGCACAACAATAAAACACAAGAGACAAGAGACGCAAAGAATTTTCCTCAGGGAAACCATAAAGGAGAAAACCTCGCAACTTCCTCAAAGATAGAATGAGCACCAATGGCAGCAGTAAAACCTGAAAACATAAAGATGATCTCCACAGCTCCTGTCTCTCTCTCTCACACTAAAAGAGCTTCTCCTCTCTCACTCATGTGCCCCAATGAGTGAGTGTGTGTGTGATAAATAGAGAGGCTCACTCTCTATTTATATTCTTTCATTCACTTGAAACCCACTCCAACATGTCGGCCTCACTTAACAATTACTTACTAGAGCCAACATCTCTAGGAGTTTCTAATAACCCTAGTGCCCCACAACTTGTGGGGACTTTTCCCTCTACTCAATAAGGAGGGTTAAACTTGACTTATATGGTGGGGACTATTGCCCTGACTTACAATTATGCACCTAGGGTCGAATTCTCTAGGATAGTGTAATAACCCTAGGGCCCCACAACTGTGGGGACTTTAACCCTTGACAAATAGGAGGGTTACCCACAATGACTTGACATGAATTTCACATTATAGAAACTTCCCGATAGAAACATTGGGGCATGACATGACTCAATTACATTATAGACACATCCCGGAATAAACATCGGGGTACAATACATAAGATATACAGATGAATACATTTCAAAGTTACAAATACATCAGCACTCCCTCTTAACTAGGAAGGTATTCTCTCAACACAATTTATCAGCACAAGTCTTCTTCTCTGTATCATCTATATCATCATCAAGTCATCTTCATATTCAAGTCATCTTCATCTTCAGTTCATCTTCATCTTCAAGTCATATTCAACTGGATTTGGATCATCACTCGATCTGGATCATCATCACTAGATATAGAACATCACTCGATCTAGATCATCACTATGGGATCATCACTTGATCTGGATCATCACTGCTGGATCATCATCAAGTCTAGATCATCACTTGATCTGGATCATCACTGCTCGATCATCATCAAGTCTAGATCATCACTTGATCTGGATCATCACTATTGGATCATCATCAAGTCTAAATCATCACTTGATCAGAATCATCACTGCTGGATCATCACTTGATTGAGATCATCACTACTGGATCATCATCAAGTCTAGATCATCATCAAAGCTAGATCATCACTGAATCATCATCATCATTACTGCTTCTACTATCTAAATCAAATGGTGCTATCTTCTTCATTCTTTTCGTCACAGGAATTTCTACAGAGTCAATCCTGTAGGCCTACCCTTCATGTAGGTCTTCATCAGCGCTTATATCTGACACTTAAGTTAGAATGGCCCGCCCAACTCTTACACCTGAATTCATCTTGTCAGAAAGGAATGCCCAGCACTCACATCTGACCTCATCTTATCAAAAAGGCCTAGCACTCACATCTGACCATGTGTAAACACATCGCGCCAGAATGGCTCAGTACTTATATCCAATCATGTGCAAGCACATCACATCAGAAAGGCTCTGCACTTACATCCAACCCCAAGTTGTCAGAAAGGCGCAGCACTCACATCTGACCATGTGTAAACACATTGCGCCAGAATGGCTCAGCACTTATATCCGACCTCATCCTGTCAGAATGGATCTACACTTACATTCGACCATGTGTAAACACATCGCATCAAAAGGGAATGCACTCACATCTGATCATGTTGGAACTAATCCTACCATTGCATAAGAATGGCCCCCAGTCCCAAACTGAGCTACCTGGTAACTGACTAGGTGCCTCCATTCTCCCAGAGAATGGCAGTTTCCCTTACATCTGACCTACTCATCAGAATGGCCAACACTCACATCTGACATTGGAGGAACCTAATCCTTTAGCCATGACATAATGGTTTAGCCCTTACATCTGATCAAGTGGGAACACATCCCTCTCTCACATCAAAATGGCTTCTCAGTCCTAGACTGATTTTTCCTAGTAACTGACTAGGCACCTCCATTCCCAGAATGGAAATAGCCCTTATATCTAATCATGTAGGAACCAATCCTACAGTCATATCAGAATGGCTCAGCACTCATATCTAACATGGAAGGAACCTAAATCCTCTCACCATGATAGAATGGATCAGCCCTTACATATGACCATGGAAGGAACTTAATCCTCTCCCATGTCAGAATGGCTATCGGTCTCATCATTTCCCCTTGGAGGGAACCTCTATCTCAAGAATACCAAACTTCTCCCTGAAGTACTCAAACTTCACTTTGGTCATTTCTAGCATAGAATCACACCAGGGCTGATTACGTCCAAGGATGACCTGCGAGCTTCACCAGGACCAATTACATCCGAGGGAAACTTGTCTCATCAGCTATGCTATAAATCCTTCTTTCAAGAGATCTTCATATGGATCACTGCTCCTCTCTACATCATACAACAAAATGTTAGTTTTTCAACATTAAGCTAGCATTATGTTAGGATCTTTACTGAGAGAATAACAAGTACATCAATCAAACACAAGAGACAATGAACATAGTTATTTTGATTAGGGAAACCATAAATGGAGAAAACCCCGCAACTTCCTCAAAGATAGAATCAGCACAAGATGTAAAACCCCAAAACAGTAAGATGCACTCCCGACAGCAGTAGTCTTCTTCTTGTGTAGCCCCAGTGTCTTTCCTTCATCAACTATGCGCTACACTTGAATATGAGAGTGATGTTTGCTAAATAGAGATCCCAGATCTCTATTTATACTAATCCTAGCATGACTAAAACCCTACTAGGGTCGACCTCTACTTGGAGAGTCTAATAACCCTAGTGCCTCGGAACTGCGGGGAATTTAACCCTTGCACAATCAGAGGGTTACCCACTATGACTTGACATGACTTGTTTACATTATTGATCCTCCCAATCGAAACATCGGGGCATGACAACATGACTCAAATACATAATAGATACATATCGAAATAAACATCAGGTTACAATACATAAGATACATAGATGAATACATTCTGAAGTTACAAATACATCAACACTCCCTCTTAACTAGGAAGGTATTCTTTCGACACAATTTTCAGCACTGGTCTTCTTCTCTGTATCAACTGGATCATCTTGTCATCTCGAGTCTTCTGAGTCTTCAAATCATATTCATCTTCAAGTCATCGTCATCCTTCAAATCCAGATCATCTCTCGATCTAGATCATCATGGGACATCATCACTGGATCTGGATCATCTCTCGATCTAGATCAACATCACTAGACTGGATCTGGATCATCACTGGATCTGGATCATCATGGAACATCATCACTGGATCTGGATCATCTCTCGATCTGGATCATCATCACTGGATCTGGATCATCTCTCGATCTGGATCATCATGGAACATCATCACTGGATCTGGATCAACATCACTGGACTGGATCTAGATCTGGATCATCTCTCGATCTGGATCATCACTGCTGGATCTGGATCATCACTCAATCTAGATCTCTCGGAGTCATCATAACTAGATCTGGATCATAGCTCGATCTGGATCTCACCTGGTCATCATCATGTGTGTACTATCTCGTCATAGGAAGTTCTACAGAGCCAGCCTTCTTTCATGCTGGTTGTAGGCCTAGCCATCAGGTAGGTCTTCGCCCAGCACTTATATCTGACCTACTCATTATAAAGGCACGCTTAGCACTTACATTTGACATACTCATCAGAAAGGCATGCCCAACACTCACATCTAATCATGTAGTAAAATACAATCACATCAGAAAGGCCCCACACTCACATTTGTCATGGAAGGAACTGAATCCTCTCACCATGATAGAATGGCCTACCCTTACATATGACATGGAAGGAACTTAATCCTCTCACCATGAAATAATGGCCCGCACTTACATCGGCCATGGAAGGAACTTAATCCTCTCACCATGACGAAATGGCCCACACTTACATTGGCCATGGAAGGAACTTAATCCTCTCACCATGACGGAATGGCATGCACTCACATTTGACCTGGAAGGAACCAAATCCTCCACCCTCGTCAAAAAGGCCCCCAGTCCCAGACTAAGCTACCTGGTAACTGACCAGGTGCCTCCATTCTCCCAGAGAGTGGCAGTTTCCCTTACATTTGTCCTACTTGATAGAATGGCCATCACTCATATCTGACATGGAAGGAACTAAATCCTCTCACCATGACAGAATGGATCAGCCCTTATATCTGACCTGCTCGTCAGAATGGATTTGGATCTTTAGCACTCATATCTGACATGGAAGGAACTGAATCCTCTCACCATGATAGAATGGCTCAGCCCTTATATTTAACCTGTTCGTCAGAATGGATTTGGGTCTCATCACTTTCCCTTGGAGGAAACCTCGATCTAGAGAACACCAAGCTTCTCTCTGAAGTACTCGAACTTCTCTCTGGCTAATGGCTTCTTCAACAAATCAGCTATCTATTCCTTCGTCGCAACATACTGGAGCCTCACTGCTCCTCTCTGCACCATATCCATGATATAGTAATACTTGATCTCGATGTGCTTCGACTTGTCATGGAACACTAGATTCTTTGACAACTTCATGCAACTCTAGTTTTCACAATGTATACAAGTAGCATCCATCTGGAGATCAAATAAATCAGACAGTAGCTTCCTCAGCCATATTACCTCACAACTAGCTGAACAAGCTGCGACATACTCTGCTTCAGCTGTACTCAGTGCCACACAGGATTGCTTCCTGCTAAACCAAGAGATCACACCTGATCCCATACTGAAGCAACACCCTGAAGTGCTCTTCCTATCAATGGCACTGCCTGCCCAATTTGAATCAACATAACCCTCTAGGTTAATCGTTTGATTTGCATCGTACTTGAGCCCATAATCAATTGTACCCCTCAGGTACCTCAGAACATGCTTTGCAGCAATCAAGTGAACATTTCTCAGATCTGACAAGAACTGGCTCAAGGTGTTCATAGCAAAGCAAATGTCTGGTCTCGTGTTCATCAAATACATCAATGACCCAATCATCTGATGATACATCGTAGCATCAACCGACTCTAAAGAAGCATCATTCAATAGCTTCAAGTTTGATGCCATAGGTGTGGCCATAGTCTTGCAGTCCATCATCCCAAACCTTTTCAGGATCTCTACTGCATACTTCCCTTGTCCAACGAAGATTCCATCCACACTCTGCCACACCTCTATACCTAGGAAGTAATGCATCATACCCAAGTCCTTCATCTCATACTCGGCAGCAAGATTTCTCTTCGTATCAGTAATCAACCCATCCATTCCTGTCACGAACAGATAATCTACATATAGTAGAAGCATCACTGGGTTGCCATCTTCAACCTCCTAGTAAAGGTTGGAATATGCTTTACTCTTGGAAAATCCCAAACTGGATAGAAAGCTATCAATTCTGCCGTACCATGTCCTAGGTGCATGTTTTAAACCATACAGGTGTTAACACTAAATTTATTTTTGTCTGAATTGCTCCTATTGCCTTCAAAATTTTAAGTTCTCATGGGTGATTGAGTTGTTTTCCAAAGTTTTCTCATTAAAATATGTCCAAGTTGGCAAAGAAGAGAAGGTAAAGAAGTTTAGGGAAAAGGACAAATGAGTTTTTTCACAAATGGGGCAAAAATCTTTATTAATTTTTGAAGGAAAAATGGGTTTTATAAAGATTTTATTTATATTCAAAGATTAATAATTTTGAATATTTCTCCAAAGTCAAATACCGCCTTTTATTTACCAAGCCAAAGATTAAATAAAGGTTTTACGCGCTAAATATGATTTATTACCTTTCTTAAGGTATAATCAAAACATTAGCGCATAAAATAATCCTATGGCTGATGTAAAAAGGTAAATTAAATCAACGGGTAATATCATTTCCGGAGGGTAAAGTTGTGCGTTGATTAAAACCAAAGTTCTCAGCGGAATGCATATATGCAAAGTTGATCCGATGGCAGAGAAATAAAGTGAAAAGTAATCAACGGCTGAAAATAATTCTGGAGCCCAGAGTTGCGCGCTAATTAAAACCAAAAGTGCTCAGCGGAATGCATGTGTAAAGTTGATCCGACGGCGGAGAATTAAAGCGAAAAATAATCAACAGGGAATATTAATTCCAGAGCCCAAAGTTGTCCGTTAATTAAAAGAAAGGAGCCCAGCGGAATTCATTATATGGTGCATGATCCGACGGTGGAAGGTTAAAGGCTGATCGCATCTACGGCTGTGAGGGATTCCGGAGCATGAAGTTGCACGGTGGTTAAAAGTAGGAAGCCTGGCGGGAAGGAGTACATGGCACTTGATCCTACGGTTGAAAACTAAAGGCAATTAGATCAAGGGTCACAAATAAATCCGGAACAAAAAGGTGCATGAAAGATAGTTTGGAAAGGTGGCTCCGGAATAAACCATTGTATATAAATAAATTTGACTTTGTTTTAAAAATAATTTCATTTGTGCCACGGGCTAAAGGGAAGAGACAGTCCACCATCTCTGCAGAATCTATAGCTCAATCAACTAAGCTCTGCTACTGGATATGTGTATGCTACTGAGACTACTGATACTTCGACCGAATCAATCAAAAACTGGTACTTCTATATACCATAATGCATCCTTTGCTTCTTATGCTTATAGTGGTGCTGCTACTCGTGCTTGTGGGTATGAATCTTAATCTACCAGCCCAGAATATTTGCAGAAATATATACAAGGACAAATGGTGTGTGTTCTCTTGCAGTAAACAGTTCAAAGATTCAGAAGCATATTTTTCTGGAAATGACTGTTTTAGTCATTTTATTCAACGAATTGTTTGCAGAAAAGGAAGAAGATATTTCAGAAACTGAAAGAGTTTTTTCATCATAACATCTTGATATACAATAACCTCACTCAGTTTTTACTTAGGTGATACAGATTGGGAGCAGCAAAGTCATCTTCAAAGGGAAACTATTCAGATTTCGAAATGACTGTTCTAGTCATCCAACAAAAATAATTGTTTAGAGAAAATGAAGAATTATTTTACAAAACTGGGAGATGCTTTTCTTCACAACCTACCTATATACGAAAACCTCTTTCATTTTTTACACAGGTGCCACAGTTTAGCAGCAACAAAATCAGTTGTACAGGCCAGTTTTCAGGTTTTCCAAAAGATTATTTCAGCCATCCACTTCAAAGAATTTTTTTGGACAAATAGGATTTAATTTAACAAAAATGAGAGAGGTTTTTATTCTTAATATGCCTATGGTCAAAAACCTCCTTCAGTTTTTACACAGTAATCACAGGTTGGGATATTTTTAAATATCTTTAGAGGTCATTTTTCATAAATATACAATTTTATTATATGAGTCATCAGCTTCAAAGGAATATTTCGAGGAGATTGAGATTATTATGGAGAAATGAAGACATGGGTTTTGTTGGGCACGTGTTCAGTTATAAAAAGCTCTCCCAGATTCCATACAGCTGTCACCATGGGAGATATGCATGAGAAACTTTGTTGTAATTATTTTTAATTTTTAAAAGTAGGGTTAGGTTTTGAATTCTAAGTTAGGTCAAGACTTTTCTTATATAAACAAAAATGTAATTGATAGTAGGGGGGGGATTTTCAAGAGCGAAGAGGCTCTATATTGTAATGGTTTCAAGTTTTCAGGAAATAAATGAAATTTGCAGAGGAGGAATGTAAAATATTTTTCATATGAGAGATTCTTGTGCCATCTTATCTTCAGTAAGTAATTTCTTTATGTGACTGTTTATCCTGTTTCCCACTCCATTTTGTATCTGATTTCATGCTTGAGCATTAGTTTTTATGGTCTGGAATTCATCATGCATGCTCTAGGTCCATTGTTCAAGCATTTTCAGAATATTTTCTTCTAAAGTCTTGCAGAATTCACCCTAGAGGTGCTCTGTTTGATGGGATGTCTCCCTTTGTCCACTAATCAACCTGTTAATACCTTAAGACTGAGGAAATGGTGCCTACCTTGCCTCTGATCATAAACCTTCAAAACCCTACCTCCTGCAACCTATTTCAGATCTGATTGTTGACTCCATTACCCAATGGTCTCCTCCATGACTGTCCTACCAAGTCTTTAAAACAAACTTGTCCTATTTGTCCCATCAGAAATCTGACCTTCTGAGTGTCTTTGATTGAATATCTTGAGTATAAAACCTTTGGAAATAGTGAGAGATCCCTCTCTGATTGTATTAGGTCAGAAATACATTCTAAAGTGGTTTTTGCTGTTACCTCGGGATCTACCTTTTCACAACCTGGGTACATTCTGAGTGCTAACAACAGGGATTTCTTCAATCTGCATACACGAGACTCCCTATCATGTGTCTCAAAACTGAGTGGCTGTTCTACATAAACTTCCTCTTCTACTACACCATTCAAGAAAGTGGTCCTAACATCCATTTGGTGTATTTTCCATTTCATCATTGCAGCCAGAGCAAGTACTGATATGATGGAAGTGTATCTGGCTACAGGTGCAAAGGTCTCTTCATAGTCTATTCCCTCTTTGAGAGAAACCTCAAGCTACAAATCTTGCCTTATACTTTTCAATGCTACCATCTGCAGCATGCTTGATCTTGTAGATCCATTTGGAAGTTACAACGGACTTTCCATCTGGTCTTGGGACAAAATCCCAAACATCATTCTTCATAATAGATTGGTACTTTTCGATCATAGCATCCTTCCATTCTTTCTATTCTACCACTTCTTCATAACTGGAAGGTTCTTTATCAATGAAATCACATAGTAAAGCTACATACCCGAAATTGGATCTGGTCCTCTTTCTTTCTCTGTGATTCTCTTCTGGAGCCCCATATCTTTCTACACCTTGGATAAGTTCTCATACCCAAGCAGGTTTCCTCTTATGAGGATTCTTCTCCAGAGGTGGATCTATAGGTCTTTGTGGTTCTTCAAATTCTTGATCTTCTTCTCGAGTTTCTTCATTGATGGTTGTGTCATGAATTCTAGGTGCTTCTGCTTCTTCAGGTTCTTCAGCAAGTCTCTTTTTGGATTTGTTGTAAGCTGTGTCTTCATCAAATGTCACATCCCTACTGATGTCAATCTTCTTATATCCTGGGAAATATATTCTGTAAGCCTTTGAGCTTTCAGAGTATCCCACAAATATACCCTTCTTTCTTGAAGAATCTAATTTAGACCTCTTCTCTTTTGGAATGTGGATGTACACAGGACAACTGAATATTCTAAGATGGCTAACTTCTAGTTTCTTTCCTGAGAAGACTTCTTCAGGAGTCTTGTTCTCGAGTACTCTATGCGGAGTACGGTTCTGTACATACACCGCTGTTCTAGCAGCTTCTGCCCAAAGATGCATAGGAAGGTCTTGATCATGAAGCATTACTTTTGCAGCTTCCATGATAGTTCTATTCTTCTGTTCCACAACCCCATTCTGTTGTGGATTATAAGGAGTGGACAACTCCCTCTTAATCCTTGATTCTTTGCATAGCTCTTTGAATTCATTTGAAGTGAATTCTCCACCATTATCTGATCGAATGGTCTTGATCTTCTTTTCAGCATGGTTTTCGATCAAGGCTTTGAATTCTTTAAACTTGTTGAATACTTCATCTTTGTTCTTCATAAAGTAAACCCATGTCTTCCTAGAAAAGCCATCAATAAAAGAAACATAATATACATACCTGCTTAGAGAGTTTGATGACATAAGACCGCATACATCGGAGTGGATGATTTCCAAGATTCCTTTTGCTTTGCTTTCACTACTTGGAAATGTCTTCTTTGTATTCTTTCCTTTCGCACATCCTTTGCAGACCCCATCATGTTTTGCTTGAATTTCTGGAAGACCATCGACAGCTTTGCTTGCAATAGGTAGTGCTCTGTAATGCACATGTGCAAGCCTTCTATGCCAAAGTTCACTTGGCTCTACTATGTCATGGACCAAGGCTTGTTCTGGATGGCCCTTCAGTTTGTATAATCCTCCTTCTTGTTCTCCAATTACTACCGCATCATCGATAGTCTTTCCTTTTGGCCACATGATGACTTGACCATCTATGAATGCAACCCACATTCCTTTTGCATCTAATGCTGATATGGAGAGAAGGTTCCTCTTGAGTCCTGGTACAAACAATACTTCTTTCATTGTTAGATATTTTCCAGAGTCTAACTTATATGAATATTCCCCACTACCTTTTATTGGATATTGGTAGTCATCACCTAGCTTTACCTTGTGAGGTGATTCATGTTCTGATAGTCTTACAAAGGATTCCTTGAATCTAGTTATATGTTTGGAAGCCCCACTGTGTATAAGCCAATCATCACTACCATGAGTAATGTTACCTGTGAGAGCTGATATTAGAACATATTCATCCTTGCTTGAAGAATATTCACTTTCATATCTGGATCTCTTTCTGGATGGTTCATCATCCTCTGCGGCATGAGCATGATGTCTTCTTTTGTTGCTCTTCTTTACTATCTTATGTTTGTTAGGACAATTCCTTGCATAGTGTCCTGCTTCATCACAAGTATAGAATATGATCCTAGATACATCTCTTCTAGTATTATCTCTGTGAGAGTGCTTACCTCTAGAGCCATGAGGTCTTCTTTTGCTTGACTTGGAGTGAGACTTGGAGCATACTGTAAGAGCTTGGTCTTCACTTCCCATATTCTCTTCTCGATCTGCTATCTGAGCTTCTTCTTGAGAGCACTCTTCCCATAGTCTTCTGAACTTGACTAACTTATTTCTAGCACAGATTCCTTGGATGAAAGAATCCCATGACCTAGGAAGGCCATTCAAAGTAGTCATCACAATCTCTGCATTTTCCACTTCTTCATCAACTGCTTCTAGTTGCTTTTTGATTTGAGAAACTCTTGTGAAGTAAGACTGGATGGTTTCTGCATTCTGAATCTTCACATTCTTCAGTTGGTTTCTCAGGGTCATCTTCCGATTGATGTTCTCCCCTTCAAACAATTTGGTTAGGGCATCAAACATAGCTTTAGGTGTCTTGAGAGAGGACACCTGTGGGATAAGGTGATCCTTAATAGAATCAGCAATGATCCTCTTTGCCATAACTGTCTTCTTCTTATGTAAGGCCTTTTCCTCATCTCCCTCTGGAACTGGAACCTCCTCATGAATGTAGGAGTCTAATTCATTTTCTTCTAGGACCAAGGAGATTCTATACTTCCAGGCTCGGAAGTTTTCAGCTCCCTCAAGCTTTTCATCAAGCTTGGTATGATGAGACATCTTAAATGAGAACCTCAAATGGAAATACAAAAGATTTTAGATCTTACCAGGTTCAAGATGTCGGATCCAAAACTTGAGCTGAAGTCCTACAGAGCTGGTTCAGGAGCAAATTAGGGTTTTTCCTTTCTGGAGTTTTGTCCACCCAAATGCCTTGAAATTTGTCCCTAACTTCGATTTTGGGGAGGAGATCAATCCAGGCCTGGGATCACTGAAAATTCCTCTTCTGTGAAAATCCCTAATTTTCGACAGCAGTGACAAGTCCAAAACTGAAAAACCTCAGAATTGGATTCTGCTTCGATAGAAAGATGCGCCCTCAGGAAGAGAGTTGTTCCACCTTCCTTTTGCTTAAAATCTATGGAGGAAGATCCATAAACTAGGAATCCCTAGTTCCCACAGCTGCACAATGTCTTCTTCTCAGGTTAGCTCTGATACCATGTTAGTTTTTCAACATTAAGCTAGCATTATGTTAGGATATTTACTGAGAGAATAACAAGTACAACAATCAAAGACAAGAGATAATGAACACAGTGTTTTTGATCGGGGAAACCATAAATGGAGAAAACCCCACAACTTCCTCAGAGATAGAATCAACACAAGATGTAAAACCCCAAAACAGTAAGATGCACTCCCGACAGCAGTAGTCTTCTTCTTATCTAGCCCCAGTGTCTTTCCTTCCTCAACTATGTGCCACACTTGAATGTGTGAGTGATGTTTGCTAAATAGAGATCCCAGATCTCTATTTATACTAATCCCAGCATGACTAAAACCCTACTAGGGCCGACCTCTACTTGGAGAGTCTAATAACCCTAGTGCCCCGGAACTGCGGGGACTTTAACCCTTACACAATTGGAGGGTTACCCACTATGACTTGACATCACTTGTTTACATTATTGATCGTCCCGATCAGAACATCGAGGCATGACAACATGACTCAAATACATAATAGATACATCCCGAAATAAACATCGGGTTACAATACATAAGATACATAGATGAATACATTCTGAAGCTACAAATACACCAACACAAAATGCAAGTCAGATCAACCAAATCAAATAGTAGTTTTCTAAAGAAACATACTACCTCCCAAATAGCAAGTGGCAACATCTTTTGCCTTAGCTATACTTAGCGCCATATAGGACTCCATCCTGCCAAACCAAGAGATCACACTTGATCCCATACTAAAGTAGCACCTCGAAGTGCTCTTCCTATTAATGGCACTGCCTGCCCAATACGAATCCACATAATCTTTTGATTCACCTCATACTTGAGCCCATAATCAACTGTACCCTTCAGAATACATGCTTTGCAACCATCAGGTGAACATGTCTCAATGTGTTCATAGCAAAGCAAATGTCAAGTACATCAAGGAACCAATCATCTGACGATACATTATAGCATCAACTGCTTCTGACGAAGCATCACTCAACAACTTCATGTTTGATTCCCTAGGTGTGGCCATGGCCTTGTAGTCCATCATCCTAAACCTCTTCAGGATCTCTACTGCATACTTCCCTTGTCCACAGCTCCATGCCTAGAACATAGTGCATCGACACATAACAGGAGCATCACTGATCTTCTGCCTCCAACCTTGAAGTAAAGGTTGGAATCCGATTTAATCTCAGTAAATCCTAGAGTCATCAGTAATCTATCCATCCTGTCGTACCATGTCGAACCTCAGGATCTTCTGCAGTCACTCCCTATGAAGCAGAGCATCATTCTCCCTCTGTATTTCATACTCTATGCACTAAAACATTATGTACCAGAGTGACAAGTAGTATCCATCTAGGATCACTGGATACCAAGATCATCTATCTTGAACTTTTTCAAAAGTTCTTTTCACACCCATCTGTGAGCTTGTCATCCTCTATCAACCTTGTAGCATAAGTGTAGAAATAATAGATCAATGCTATGTGCAATTATGCTAATAAGAAGCACAAGAAATAAATCTTGCTACTAAGAATTTTCACAAGCATACACAGGAAAACTAGAGAGAAGAAAAGAGACTGAATCACATGAATGAAGAGATGATTTATTGGTGTGTATCCTTCCATTGAATAATTATGAATAATATTGTACATAAATAGTACATCCCTCATAGGAAAATCGAATTGTATGGAAACAACTCATAAAGCTCAAAAAGGCTGACTTACCAAAATATAGCAAACCCCCATAGGTGGCTAAAGCACTTACCAAATCTATCAAGGACCTCACGAGTTGGAAAAAGCATGAGTGATTTGTT